>CM060985.1:15432044-15577044 GCA_030765065.1 Deroplatys truncata
ATCTCAAGCCTCGACAAGGATTAAACAGAAGTGGTACAACGGCCGCAATTAACATCTGTGAAGTGTACAGTCATTCAACAACAGCAGCACTTGTTACAATTGCAGACAGTCGACACGTCACGATGATATATAAAGTCTCGACAAGGATTAAAGAGAAGTGGCACAACGGCCACAGTTCACATCTGTGAAAGGTAAAATCATTCAACATCAGCAGCACTTGTTACAATTGCAGACATTCGACAGGTCACGATGGTATCTCGGGTCTCGACAGGGATTAGAGTGAAGTGGCACAACGGCCACAGTTCACATCTATGAAGGGTAATATCGTTCAACATCAGCAGCACTCGTTACAATTGCAATTAATTTTTTGTATTTATTTTTAATTTTTTGTATTTTTTTTAAATTTTTTCAATTTTTTTTATTTCTTTTTTATTTTTTTTAATTTTTTTAATTGTTTTATTTTTTGTATTTTTTTGTATTTTTTTTTTAATTTTTTTAATTATTTTTTTTAATTTTTTTTATTTTTTATATATTTTTATTTTTTATTTTTTTTTTATTTTTTTCATTTTTTTTATTTTTTTTTATTGTTCACATATGTGAAGTGTACAGTCATTCAACATCAGCAGCACTTGTTACAATTGCAGACATTCGACACGTACCTGTGATATCTCAAGTCTCGACAAGAATTAAAGTGAAGTGGCATAATGGCCACTGTTCACATCTGTGAAGTGTACAGTCATTCAACATCAGCAGCAATTGTTACAATTGCACACATTTGACAGGTCGCGATGGTATCTCGGGTCTCGACAAGGATTAAAGAGAAGTGGCACAACGGCCACAGTTCACACCTGTGAAGTGTAATATCATTCAACATCAGCAGCACTTGTTACAATTGCACACATTTGACAGGTCACGATGGTATCTCGGGTCTCGACAAGGATTAAAGAGAAGTGGCACAACGGCCACAGTTCACACCTGTGAAGTGTAATATCATTCAACATCAGCAGCACTTGTTACAATTGCAGACATTCGACACATCCATGTGATATCTCAAGTCTCGAATAGGATTAAAGAAAAGTGGTAAACCGACCACAGTTCACATCTGTTAAGTGTAAAATCATTCAACATCAGCAGCACTTGTTACAATTGCAGAATTTGGACAGGTCACGATGGTATCTCGGGTCTCGACAAGCATTAAAGAGAAGTGGCACAACGGCCACAGTGCACATTTATGAAGTGTAAAATCATTCAACATCGGCAGAACGTGTGACAATTGGAGACGTTCGACACGTCACTGTGATATCTCAAGTCTCGACAAGGATTAAAGTGAAGTGGCACAATGGCCACTGTTCACATCTGTGAAGTGTACAGTCATTCAACATCCGCAGCACTTGTTACAATTGCAGACATTCGACAGGTAACGATGGTATCTCGGGTCTCGACAAGGATTAAAGAGAAGTGGCACAACGGCCACAGTTCACACCTGTGAGGTGTAAAATCATTAAACATCAGCAGCACTTGTTACAATTGCAGACATTCGACACGTCACGATGATATCTCAAGTCTCGACAAGGATTAAAGAGAAGTGGCACAACGGCCACAGTTCACATCTGTGAAGTGTAAAATCATGCATCATCAGCAAAACTTGTTACAATTGCAGACATTCGACGAGTGATTGTGATACCTAGAGTCTCGACAAGGATTAAAGTGAAGTGGCACGACGGCCACAGTTCACCTCTATGAAGGGTAAAATCGTTCAACATCAGAAGCACTCGTTATAATTGCAGACATTCGACACGTTATTGTGATATCTCAAGTCTCGACAAGCATTATAGAGAAGTGGCAAAACGGCCACAGTTCAGAACTGTGAAGGCTAATATCATTCAACATCAGCAGCACTTGTTACAACTGCAGACATTCGACACGTCACTTTAATCTCAGGTCTCGACTACGATTAAAGAGAAGTGGTACAACGGCCACAGTTCACATCTGTGAAGTGTAAAATCATTCAACATCAGCAGCACTTGTTACAATTGCAGACATTCGACACGTCACGATGATCTCAAGTCTCGACAAGCAATATAGAGAAGTGCACAACGGCCAAAGTTCACATCTGTGAAGTGTAAAAACATTCAACATCAGCAGCACTTGTTACAGTTGCAGACATTCGACACGTTATTGTGATATCCCAAGTCTGCACAAGGATTAAAGAGATGTGGCACAACGGCCACATTTCACATCTGTGAAGTGCAATATCCATCAACATCAGCAGCGCTTGTTACAATTGCAGACATTCGACACGTCACGATGATATCTCAAGACTCGACAAGGATTAAAGAGAAGGGGCAAAACGGCCACAGTTCACACCTGTGAAGTGTAAAATCATTCAACATCAGCAGCACTTGTTACAATTGCAGACATTCGACACGTCACGATATCTCAAGTCTCCACAAGGATTAAAGAGAAGTGGCACAACGGCCACAGTTGACATCTATGTAGTGTAATATCATTCAACATCAGCAGCACTTGTTACAATTACAGACATTCCACAGGTCACGATGGTATCTCGAGTCTCGACAAGGATTAAACAGAAGTGGCACAACGGCCACAGTTCACATCTGTGAAGTGTGAAATCATTCAACATCAGCAGCAGTTGTTACAATTGCAGACATTCGACACGTTATTGTGATATCTCAATACTCCACAAGGATTAAAGAGACGTGGCACAACAGCCACAGTTCACATCTGTGAAGAGTAATATCATTCAACACCAGCAGTACTTGTTACAATTGCAGACATTGACAAGTCACGATGGTATCTCGGGTCTCGACAAGGATTAAAGAGAAGTGGCACAACGGCCACAGTTCACATCTGTTAAGTGCAAAATCATTCAACATCAGCAGCACTTGTTACAATTGCAGATATTCGACACGTCCCTGTGATATCTCAAGCCTCGACAAGGATTAAAGAGAAGTGGTACAACGGCCACAATTCACATCTGTGAAGTGTACAGTCATTCAACATCAGCAGCACTTGTTACAATTGCAGACATTCGACAGGGCACGATGGTATTCGGGTCTCGACAAGGATTAAAGAGAAGTGGCACAACAGCCACAGTTCACACCTGTGAAGTGTAAAATCATTCAACATCAGCAGCATTTGTTACAATTGCAGACATACGACTCGTCACGCTGATAACTAAAGTCTCGACTAGGACTAAAGGGAAGTAGTTCAACGGCCACAGTTCACATTTGTGAAGTTTAAAATCATTGAGCATCAGCAGGATTTGTTACAATTGCAGACATTCGACACGTCATTGTAATATCCCAAGTCTCCACAAGGAGTAGAGAGAAGTGGCACAACGGCCACTGTTCACATCTCTTAAGTGTAAAATCATTCAACATCAGCAGCACTTGTTACAATTGCAGACATTCGACACGTCATTGTGATATCTCAAGCCTCGACAAGCATTAAAGAGAAGTGGCACAACGGCCACAGTTCACATCTGTGAAGTGTAAAATCATTCAACATCAGCAACACTTGTTACAATTGCAGACATTCGACACGTCCCTGTGATATCTCAAGCCTCGAAGAGGATTAAAGATAAGTGCACAACGCCCACTGTTCACATCTGTAAAGTGTAAAATCATTCAACATCAGCAACACTTGTTACAATTGCAGACATTCGACACGTCCCTGTGATATCTCAAGTCCCGACAAGAATTAAAGTGATGTGGCACAACGGCCACAGTTCACATCTATGAAGGGTAATATCGTTCAATAACAGCAGCACTCGTTACAATTGCAATTAATTTTTTGTATTTTTTTTAATTTTTTTATTTTTTGTAATTTTTTTTAATTTTTTTATTTTTTGTATTGTTTTTTAATTTTTTTATTTTTTTATTTTTTTTATTTTTTTTATTTTTTTTATTTTTTTTATTTTTTATTTATTTTTTTTTATTGTTCACATATGTGAAGTGTACAGTCATTCAACATCAGCAGCACTTGTTACAATTGCAGACATTCGACACGTCCCTGTGATATTTCAAGTCTCCACAAGGATTAACGAGATGTGGCACAACAGCCACAGTTCACATCTGTGAAGTGTAATATCATTCAACATCAGCAGCACTTGTTACAATTGCAGACATTCGACATGTCATTGTGATATCTCAAGTCACGACAAGGATTAAAGTGAAGTGGCACAATGGCCACTGTTCACATCTGTGAAGTGTACAGTCATTCAGCATCAGCAGCACTTGTTACAATTGCACACATTTGACAGGTCACGATGGTATCTCGGGTCTCGACAAGGATTAAAGAGAAGTGGCACAACGGCCACAGTTCACACCTGTGAAATGTAAAATCATTCAACATCAGCAGCACTTGTTACAATTGCAGAATTTGGACAGGTCACGATGGTATCTCGGGTCTCGACAAGAATTAAAGAGAAGTGGCACAACGGCCACAGTTCACATCTGTGAAGTGTGAAATCATTCAACATCAGCAGCACTTGTTAGAATTGCAGACATTCGACACCTCACGATGATATATCAAGTCTCGACAAGGATTAAAGAGAAGTGGCACAACGGCCACAGTTCACATCTGTGAAGGGTACAGTCATTCAACATCAGCAGCACTTGTTACAATTGCAGACATTCGACAGGTCACGATGGTATCTCGGGTCTCGACAAGGATTAAAGAGAAGTGGCACAACGGCAACAGTTCACACCTGTGAAGTGTAAAATTATTCAACATCAGCAGCCTTGTTACAATTGCAGACATTCGACCCGTCAAGATGATATCTCAAGTCTCGACTAGGATTAAAGAAAAATGGCACAACGGCCAGTTCACACCTGTGAAGTGTGAAATCATTCAACATCAGCAGCACTTGTTACAACTGCAGACAATCGACACGTTACTGTGATCTCAGATCTCAACTAGGATTAAAGAGAAGTGGTACAACGGCCACAGTTTACATCTGTTAAGTGTAAAATCATTCAATATCAGCAGCTTTTGTAACAATTGCAGACATTCGACACGTCCCTGTGATATCTCAAGCCTCGACAAGGATTAAAGAGAAGCGGCACAACGGCCAGTTCACACCTGTGAACTGTGAAATCATTCAACATCAGCAGCACTTGTAGGAATTGCAGACATTCGACACGTCGTTGTGATATCTCAAGCCTCGACAAGGATTAAAGAGAAGTGGTACAACGGCCACAATTCACATCTGTGAAGTGTACAGTCATTCAACATCAGCAGCACTTGTTAGAATTGCAGACATTCGACACGACATTGTGATATCTCAAGTCTCGACAAGGATTAAAGAGAAGTGGCACAACGGCCAGAGTTCACATATGTGAAGGGTAAAATCATTCAACATCAGCAGCACTTGTTACAATTGCAGACATTCGACTCGTCATTGTGATATCCCAAGTCTCCACAAGGAGCAAAGAGAAGTGGCACAACGGCCACAGTTCACATCTGTGAAGTGTAAAATCAATCAACATCAGCAGCACTTGTTACAATTGCAGACATTCGACATGTCATTGTGATATCTAAAGTCTCGACAAGCATTATAGAGAAGTGGCAAAACGGCCACAGTTCACATCTGTGAACTGTAATATCATTCAACATCAGCAGCACTTGTTACAATTGCAGACATTCGACATGTCATTGTGATATCTCAAGTCACGACAAGGATTAAAGAGAAGTGGCACAACGGCCACTGTTCACATCTGTGAACTGTAATATCATTCAACATCAGCAGCACTTGTTACAGTTGCAGACATTCGACACGTTATTGTGATATCTCAAGTCTCGAATAGGGTTAAAGAGAAGTGGCACAACGGCCACATTTCACACCTGTGAAGTGTGAAATCATTCAACATCAGCAGCACTTGTTACAATTCAGACATTCGACATGTCACGATGATATCTCAAGTCACAAGGATTAAAGAGAAGTGGCACAACGGCCACTGTTCACATCTGTGAACTGTAATATCATTCAACATCAGCAGCACTTGTTACAGTTGCAGACATTCGACACGTTATTGTGATATCTCAAGTCTCGACAAGGATTAAAGTGAAGTGGCAACACGGCCACAGTTCACATATATGAAGGGTACTTTCATTCAACATCAGCAGCAGTTGTTACAATTGCAGACATTCGACACGTACGATGATATCTCAAGTCACAAGGATTAAAGTGAAGTGGCACAACGGCCACAGTTCACATCTATGAAGGGTAATGTCATTCAACATCAGCAGCACTTGTTACAATTGCAGACATTCGACATGTCATTGTGATATCTCAAGTCTCGAATATGATTAAACCGAAGTGGCACAACCGCCACAGTTCACATCTGTGAAGTGTAAAATCATTCAACATCAGCAGCACTTGTTACAATTGCAGACATTCGACACGTCATTGTGATATCTCAAGTCTCGACAAGGATTAAAGGGAAGTGGCACAACGGCCACTGTTCACATCTGTTAAGTGTAAAATCATTCAACATCAGCAACACTTGTTACAATTGCAGATATTCGACACGTCCCTGTGATATCTCAACTCCCGACAAGAATTAAAGTGAAGTGGCACAACGGCCACAGTTCACATCTATGAAGGGTAATATCGTTGAACATCAGCAGCACTTCTTACAATTGCAGAATTTGGACAGGTCACGATGGTATCTCGTGTCTCGACAAGCATTAAAGAGAAGTGGCACAACGGCCACAGTTCACATCTGTGAAGTGTAAAATCATTCATCATCAGCAGCACTTGTTACAATTGCAGACATTCGACGAGTAATTGTGATACCTCAAGTCTCGACAAGGATTAAAGGAAAGTAGCACAACGGCCACAGTTCACATCTATGAAGGTTAACATCATTCAACATCAGCAGCACTTGTTACAATTGCAGAATTTGGACAGGTCACGATGGTATCTCGGGTCTCGACAAGGATTAAAGAGAAGTGGCACAACGGCCACAGTTCGCATCTATGAAGGGTAATATCATTCAACATCAGCAGCACTTGTTAGAATTGCCGACATTCGACATGTCATTGTGATATCTCAAGTCACGACAAGGATTAAAGAGAAGTGGCACAACGGCCACTGTTCACATCTGTGAACTGTAATATCATTCAACATCAGCAGCACTTGTTGCAATTGCAGACATTCGACACGTTATTGTGATATCTAAAGTCTCCACAAGGATTAAAGAGATGTGGCACAACAGCCACAGTTCACATCTGTGAAGTGTAATATCATTCAACATCAGCAGCTCTTATGACAATTGCAGACATTTGACACGTCACGATGATATCTCAAGTCTCGACAAGCAATATAGAGAAGTGGCACAACAGCCAAAGTTCACATCTGTGAAGTGTAAAAACATTCAACATCAGCAGCACTTGTTACAGTTGCAGACATTCGACACGTTATTGTGATATCCCAAGTCTCCACAAGGACTATAGAGAAGTGGCACAATGCCCACTGTTGACATCTGTGAAGTTTACAGTCATTCAACATCAGCAGCACTTGTTACAATTCCAGACATTCGACAGGTCACGATGGTATTTCGAGTCTCGATAAGAATTAAACAGATGTGGCAAAACGGCCACAGTTCACATATGAAGTGTGAAATCATTCAACATCAGAAGCAGTTGTTAGAATTGCAGACATTCGACAAGTCACGATGTTATCTCGGGTCTCGACAAGGATTAAAGAGAAGTGGCACAACGGCCACAGTTCACATCTGTGAAGTGTAAACTCATTCATCAGCAGCACTTGTTACAATTGCAGACATTCGACACGTCATTGTGACATCTCCAGTCTCGACAAGGATTAGAGAGAAGTGGCACAACGGCCAGAATTCACATCTGTTAAGTGTAAAATCATTCAACATCAGCAGCACTTGTTACAATTGCAGACATTCGGCACGTCCCTGTGATATCTCAAGCCTCGACTAGGATTAAAGAGAAGTGGTAGAACGGCCACAGTTCACATATGTTAAGTGTAAAATCATTCAACATCAGCAGCACTTGTTACAATTGCAGGCATTCGACACGTCCCTGCGATATCTCAAGCCTCGACAAGGATTAAAGAGAAGTGGTACAACGGCCACAATGCACATCTGTTAAGTGTAAAATCATTCAACATGAGCAACACTTGTTACAATTGCAGACATTCGACACGTCACGATCATATATCAAGTCTCGACAAGCAATAGAGAAGTGGCACAACGGCCAAAGTTCACATCTGTTAAGTGTAAAATCATTCAACATCAGCAGCACTTGTTACAATTGCAGAATTTGGACAGGTCACGATGGTATCTCGGGTCTCGACCAGCATTAAAGAGAAGTGGCACAACGGCCACAGTTCACATCTATGAAGTGTAAAATCATTCAACATCGGCAGAACGTGTTACAATTGCAGACATTCGACACGTCACTGTAATATCTCAAGTCTCGACAAGGATTAAAGTGAAGTGGCACAATGGCCACTGTTCACATCTGTGAAGTGTACAGTCATTCAGCATCAGCAGCACTTGTTACAATTGCAGACATTCGACAGGTCACGATGGTATCTCGGGTCTAGACAAGGATTAAAGAGAAGTGGCACAACGGCCACAGTTCACATCTGTGAAGTGTAAAATCATTCATCATCAGCAGCACTTGTTACAATTGCAGACATTCGACGAGTAATTGTGATACCTCAAGACTCGGCAAGGATTAAAGAGAAGTGGCACAACGACCACAGTTCACATCTGTGAACTGTAAAATCATTCAACATCAGCAGCACTTGTTACAATTGCAGACATTCGACACGTCACGATGGTATCTCGGGTCTCGACAAGGATTAAAGGGAAGTGGCACAACGGCCACATTTCACATCTGTGAAGTGCAGTATCATTCAACATCAGCAGCACTTGTTACAATTGCAGACATTCGACACGTCACGATGATATCTCAAGACTCGACAAGGATTAAAGAGAAGTGGCAAAACGGCCACAATTCACATCAGTTAAGTGTAAAATCATTCAACATCAGCAGCACTTGTTACAATTGCAGACATTCGACACGTTATTATGATATCTCAAGTCTCCACAAGGATTAAAGAGAAGTGGCAAAATGGTCACAGTTCACATCTGTGAAGTGTAAAATCATTCATCATCAGCAGCATTTGTTACAATTGCAGACATTCGACACGTCACGATGATATCTCAAGTCTCGACAAGCATTATAGAGAAGTGGCAAAACGGCCACAGTTCACAACTGTGAAGGGTAATATCATTCAACATCAGCAGCACTCGTTACAATAGCAGACACTCGACACGTTATTGTGTTATCTCAAGTCTTGAAAAGCATTATAGAGAAGTGGCAATACGGCCACAGATCACAGCTGTGAAGGCTAATATCATTCAACATCAGCAGCACTTGTTACAATTGCAGACATTCGACATGTCATTGTGATCTCAAGTCACGACAAGGATTAAAGAGAAGTGGCACAACGGCCACTGTTCACATCTGTGAAGTGTAAAATCATTAAACATCAGCAGCACTTGTTACAATTGCAGACAATCGACAAGTCACTGTGATATCTCAAGTCTCCACAAGGATTAAAGAGATGTGGCAAAAGGGTCACAGTTTACATCTGTGAAGTGTAAAATCATTCAACATCAGCAGCTCTTGTTACAATTGCAGACATTCGACACGTCACGATCTCAAGTTTCGGCAAGGATTAAAGAGAAGTGACAACAGCCGCAGTTCACATCTATGAAGGGTAATATCATTCAACATCAGCAGCAGTTCTTACATTTGCAGACATTCGACAGGTCACGATGGTATCTCGGGTCTCGACAAGGATTAAAGAGAAGTGACACAACGGCCACAGTTCACATCTATGAAGGGTAATATCATTCAACATTAGCAGTACTTGTTACATTTGCAGACATTCGACAGGTCACGATGGTATCTCGGGTGTCGACAAGGATTAAAGAGAAGTGGCAACACGGCCACAGTTCACATCTATGAAGGGCAGTTTCATTCAACATCAGCAGCACTTGTTACAATTGCAGACATTCGAAACGTCACGATACCTCAAGTCTCGACAAAGATTAAAGAGAAGTGGCACAACGGTCAAAGTTCACATTTGAGAAGTGTAAAATCATTCAACATCAGCAGCACTTGTTACAATTGCAGACTTTCGACGCGTCAGTGTGATATCTCAAGTCTCGACAAGGATTAAAGTGAAGTGGCAACACGGCCACAGTTCACATCCATGAAGGGTAATATCATTCAACATCAGCAGCACTTGTTACAATTGCAGACATTCGACACGTTATTGTGATATCTCAAGTCTCCACTAGGATTAAAGAGAAGTGGCAAAATGGTCACAGTTCACATCTATGAAGTGTAGAATCATTCATCATCAGCAGCATTTGTTACAATTGCAGACATTCGACAGGTCACGATGGTATCTCGGGTCTCGACAAGCATTAAAGAGAAGTGGCACAACGGCCACAGTTCACATCTATGAAGTGTAAAAATCATTCAACATCGGCAGAACGTGTTACAATTGCAGACATTCGACACGTCACTGTGATATCTCAAGTCTCGACAAGGATTAAAGTGAAGTGGCACAATGGCCACTGTTCACATCTGTGAAGTGTACAGTCATTCAACATCAGCAGCACTTGTTACAATTGCAGACATTCGACAGGTAACGATGGTATCTCCGGTCTCGACAAGGATTAAAGAGAAGTGGCACAACGGCCACAGTTCACATCTGTGAAGTGTAAAATCATGCATCATCAGCAAAACTTGTTACAATTGCAGACATTCGACGAGTGATTGTGATACCTCAAGTCTCGACAAGGATTAAAGTGAAGTGGCACGACGGCCACAGTTCACCTCTATGAAGGGTAAAATCGTTCAACATCAGAAGCACTCGTTACAATTGCAGACATTCGACACGTTGTGAGATCTCAAGTCTCGACAAGCATTATAGAGAAGTGGCAAAACGGCCACAGTTCAGAACTGTGAAGGCTAATATCATTCAACATCAGCAGCACTTGTTACAACTGCAGACATTCGACACGTCACTTTAATCTCAGGACTCGACTACGATTAAAGAGAAGTGGTACAACGGCCACAGTTCACATCTGTGAAGTGTAAAATCATTCAACATCAGCAGCACTTGTTACAATTGCAGACATTCGACACGTCACGATGATCTCAAGTCTCGACAAGCAATATAGAGAAGTGGCACAACGGCCAAAGTTCACATCTGTGAAGTGTAAAAACATTCAACATCAGCAGCACTTGTTACAATTGCAGACATTCGACACGTCACGATATCTCAAGTCTCCATAAGGATTAAAGAGAAGTGGCACAACGGCCACAGTTGACATCTATGTAGTGTAATATCATTCAACATCAGCAGCACTTGTTACAATTACAGACATTCGACACGTTATTGTGATATCTCAATTCTCCACAAGGATTAAAGAGACGTGGCACAACAGCCACAGTTCACATCTGTGAAGAGTAATATTCAACACCAGCAGTACTTGTTACAATTGCAGACATTCGACACGTCCCTGTGATATCTCAAGCCTCGACAAGGATTAAAGAGAAGTGGAACAACGGCCACAATTCACATCAGTGAAGTGTACAGTCATTCAACATCAGCAGCACTTGTTACAATTGCAGACATTCGACAGGTCACGATGGTATCTCGGGTCTCGACAAGGATTAAAGAGAAGTGGCACAACGGCCACAGTTCACATCTGTTAAGTGTAAAATCATTCAACATCAGCAGCACTTGTTACAATTGCAGACATTCGACACGTCCCTGTGATATCTCAAGCCTCGACAAGGATTAAAGAGAAGTGGTACAACGTCCACAATTCACATCTGTGAAGTGTACAGTCATTCAACATCAGCAGCACTTGTTACAATTGCAGACATTCGACAGGTCACGATGGTATCTCGAGTCTCGACAAGGATTAAAGAGAAGTGGCACAACAGCCACAGTTCACACCTGTGAAGTGTAAAATCATTCAACATCAGCAGCATTTGTTACAATTGCAGACATACAACTCGTCACGTTGATATCGAAAGTCTCGACTAGGACTAAAGGGAAGTAGTTCAACGGCCACAGTTCACATTTGTGAAGTTTAAAATCATTGAGCATCAGCAGCATTTGTTACAATTGCAGACATTCGACACGTCATTGTAATATCCCAAGTCTCCACAAGGGTAGAGAGAAGTGGCACAACGGCCACTGTTCACATCTGTGAAGTGTAAAATCATTCAACATCAGCAGCACTTGTTACAATTGCAGACATTCGACACGTCCCTGTGATATCTCAAGTCCCGACAAGAATTAAAGTGAAGTGGCACAACGGCCACAGTTCACATCTATGAAGATTAATATCGTTCAACATCAGCAGCACTCGTTACAATTGCAATTAATTTTTTGTATTTTTTTTAATTTTTTTATTTTTTTTAATTTTTTTTAATTTTTTTATTTTTTGTATTTTTTTTAATTTTTTTTTATTTTTTTTATTTTTTTTTATTTTTTTTATTTTTTTATTTTTTTTATTTTTTTTTATTGTTCACATATGTGAAGTGTACAGTCATTCAACATCAGCAGCTTTTGTTACAATTGCAGACATTCGACACGTCCCTGTGATATCTCAAGTCTCCACAAGGATTAACGAGATGTGGCACAACTGCCACAGTTCACATCAGTGAAGTGTAATATCATTCAACATCAGCAGCACTTGTTACCATTGCATACATTCGACATGTCATTGTGATATTTCAAGTCACGACAAGGATTAAAGAGAAGTGGCACAACGGCCACTGCTCACATCTGTGAAGTGTAAAATCATTGAGCATCAGCAGCATTTGTTGCTATTGCAGACATTGGACACGTCTTTGTGATATTTCAAGTCTCGACAAGGATTAAAGAGAAGTGGTACAACAGCCACAGTTCACATCTGTGAAGTGTAAGATCATTCAACATCAGGAGCACTTGTTACAATTGCAGACATTCGACACGTCCCTGTGATATCTCAAGCCTGGACAAGGATTAAAGAGAAGCGGCACAACGGCCAGTTCACACCTGTGAAGTGTGAAATCTTTCAACATCAGCAGCACTTGTTAGAATTGCAGACATTCGACACGTCCCTGTGATATCTCAAGCCTCGACAAGGATAAAAGAGAAGTGGCACAACGGCCAGTTCACACCTGTGAAGTGTGAAATCATTCAACATCAGCAGCACTTATTAGAATTGCAGACATTCGTCACGTCATTGTGATATCTCAAGCCTCGACAAGGATTAAAAAGAAGTGGTACAACGGCCACAATTCACATCTGTGAAGTGTACAGTCATTCAACATCAGCAGCACTTGTTACAATTGCAGACATTCGACACGTCACGATGATATCTCAAGTCTCGACAAGGATTAAACAGAAGTGGCACAACGGCCACAGTTCACATCTGTGAAGGGTAATATCATTCAACATCAGTAGCACTTGTTACAATTACAGACATTCGACTCGTCATTGTGATATCTCAAGTTTCGACAAGGATTAAAGTGAAGTGGCACAATGGCCACTGTTCACATCTGTGAAGGGCAATATCATTGAACATCAGCAGCACTTGTTAAATTGCAGACATTCGACACGTCCCTGTGATATCTCAAGTCCCGACAAGAATTAAAGTGAAGTGGCACAACGGCCACAGTTCACATCTATGAAGGGTAATATCGTTCAACATCAGCAGCACTCGTTACAATTGCAATTAATTTTTTGTATTTTTTTTAAATTGTTTTATTTTTTGTATTTTTATATTTTTTTTATTTATGTTTTTTATTTTTTTTAATTTTTTTTTATTTTTTTAATGTTTTTATTTTTTTATTTTTTTTATTTTTTTTAGTTTTATTTATTTTTTTTTATTTTTTTTATTTATTTATTTTTTTTTTATTTTTTTTATTATATTTTTTTTATTGTTCACATCTGTGATGTGTACAGTCATTCAACATCAGCAGCACTTGTTACAATTGCAGACTTTCGACACGTCCCTGTGATATCTCAAGTCTCCACAAGGATTAGGAGATGTGGCACAACAGCCACAGTTCACATCTGTGAAGTGTAATATCATTCAACATCAGCAGCACTTGTTACAATTGCAGACATTCGACTGTCATTGTGATATCTCAAGTCACGACAACGATTAAGGGGAAGTGGCACAATGGCCACTGTTCACATCTGTGAACTGTACAGTCATTCAGCATCAGCAGCACTTGTTACAATTGCAGAATTTGGACAGGTCACGATGGTATCTCGGGTCTCGACAAGGATTAAAAAGAAGTGGCACAACGGCCACAGTTCACATCTATGAAGGGTAATATCATTCAACATCAGCAGCACTTGTTAGAATTGCAGACATTCGACACGTCCATGTGATATCTCAAGCCTCGACAAGGATTAAAGAGAAGTGGCACAACGGCCACAGTTCACATCTGTGAAGTGTGAAATCATTCAACATCAGCAGCACTTGTTAGAATTGCAGACATTCGACACGTCCCTTTGATATCTCAAGCCTCGACAAGGATTAAAGAGAAGTGGCACAACGGCCACAGTTCACATCTGTGAAGGGTAGAGTCATTCAACATCAGCAGCACTTGTTACAATTGCAGACATTCGACAGGTCACGATGGTATCTCGGATCTCGACAAGGATTAAAGAGAAGTGGCACAACGGCAACAGTTCACACCTGTGAAGTGTAAAATTATTCAACATCAGCAGCCTTGTTACAATTGCAGACATTCGACCCGTCAAGATGATATCTCAAGTCTCGACTAGGATTAAAGAAAAATGGCACAACGGCCAGTTCACACCTGTGAAGTGTGAAATCATTCAACATCAGCAGCACTTGTTACAACTGCAGACAATCGACACGTTACTGTGATCTCAGATCTCGACTAGGATTAAAGAGAAGTGGTACAACGGCCACAGTTTACATCTGTTAAGTGTAAAATCATTCAATATCAGCAGCTTTTGTAACAATTGCAGACATTCGACAAGTCACTGTGATATCTCAAGTCACGACAAGGATTAAAGATAAGTGCACAACTGCCACTGTTCACATCTATGAAGTGTGAAATCATTCAACATCAGCAGCACTTGTTAGAATTGCAGACATTCGACACGTCCCTGTGATATCTCAAGCCTCGACAAGGATTAAAGAGAAGTGGCACAACGGCCAGTTCACAACTGTGAAGGCCAATATCATTCAACATCAGCAACACTTGTTACAATTACAGACATTCGACATGTCATTGTTATCTCAAGTCACGTCAAGGATTAAAGAGAAGTGGCACAACGGCCACTGTTCACATCTGTGAACTGTAATATCATTCAGCATCAGCAGCACTTGTTGCAATTGCAGACATTCGACACGTTATTGTGATCTCAGATCTCGACTAGGATTAAAGAGAAGTGGTACAACGGCCACAGTTTACATCTGTTAAGTGTAAAATCATTCAACATCAGCAGCACTTTATAGAATAGCAGACATTCCACAGGTCACGATGGTATCTCGGGTCTCGGCAAGGATTAAAGAGAAGTGGCACTACGACCACAGTTCACATCTGTGAAAGGTAATATTCAACATCAGCAACACTTGTTGCAATTGCAGACTTTCGACACGTCCCTGTGATATCTCAAGTCTCGACAAGGATTAAAGTGAAGTGGCAAAACGACCACTGTTCACATCTGTTAAGTGTATAATCATTTAACATCAGCAGCACTTGTTACAATTGCAGACATTCGACAAGTCACGATGGTATCACGGGTCTCGACAAGGATTAAAGAGAAGTGGCACAACAGCCACAGTTCACATCTATGAAGGGTAATATCATTCAACATCAGCAGCACTTGTTAGAATTGCAGACATTCGACACGTCCCTGTGATATCTCAAGCCTCGACGAGGATTAAAGAGAAGTGGCACAACGGCCAGTTCACACCTGTGAAGTGTGAAATCATTCAACATCAGCAGCACTTGTTGCAATTGCAGACATTCGACACGTCACTGTGATATCTCGAGTCTCGACAAGGATTAAAGAGAAGTGGCACAACGGCCACAGTTCACATCTATGAAGGATAATATCGTTCAACATCAGATGCACTCGTTACAATTGCAAATAATTTTTTGTATTTTTTTTAATTTTTTTTAATTTTTTTATTCTTTTATTTTTTTTAATTTTTTTTATTTTTTTTATTTTTTTTATTTTTTTTTATTGTTCACATCTGTGAAGTGTAAAATCATTCATCATCAGCAGCACTTGTTACAATTGCAGACATTCGACGAGTAATTGTGATACCTCAAGTCTCGAAAAGGATTAAAGTGAAGTGGCACAACGTCCACAGTTCACATCTAGGAAGGGTAATATCATTCAACATCAGCAGCACTTGTTACAATTGCAGACATTCGACACGTCCGTGTGATATCAGAAGCCTCGACAAGGATTAAAGAGAAGTGGCACAACGGCCAGTTCACAACTGTGAAGGCTAATATCATTCAACATCAGCAACACGTGTTACAATTGCAGACATTCGACATGTCATTGTGATATCTCAAGTCACGACAAGGATTAAAGAGAAGTGGCACAACGGCCAATGTTCACATCTGTGAAGTGTAATATCATTCAACATCAGCACCTCTTGTTACAATTGCAGACATTCGACACGTTATTGTGTAATCTAAAGTCTCCACAAGGATTAAAGAGATGCGGCACAACGGCCACTGTTCACATTTGTGAAGTGTAAAATCATTGAGCATCAGCAGCATTTGTTGCTATTGCAGACATTGGACACGTGTTTGTGATATTTCAAGTCTCGACAAGGATTAAAGAGGAGTGGTACAACGGCCACAGTTCACATCTGTGAAGTGTAAGATCATTCAACATCAGCAGCACTTGTTACAATTGCAGACATTCGACACGTCCCTGTGATATCTCAAGCCTCGACAAGGATTAAAGAGAAGCGGCACAACGGCCAGTTCACACCTGTGAAGTGTGAAATCATTCAACATCAGCAGCACTTGTTAGAATTGCAGACATTCGACACGTCCCTGTGATATCTCAAGCCTCGACAAGGATTAAAGAGAAGTGGCACAACGGCCAGTTCACACCTGTGAAGTGTGAAATCATTCAACATCAGCAGCACTTATTAGAATTGCAGACACTCGACACGTCATTGTGATATCTCAAGCCTCGACAAGGATTAAAGAGAAGTGGTACAACGGCCACAATTCACATCTGTGAAGTGTACAGTCATTCAACATCAGCAGCACTTGTTACAATTGCAGACATTCGACACGTCACGATGATATCTCAAGTCTCGACAAGGATTAAAGAGAAGTGGCACAACGGCCACAGTTCACATCTGTGAAGGGTAATTTCATTCAACATCAGCAGCACTTGTTACAATTGCAGACATTCGACATGTCACGATGATTTTTCAAGTGTCGACAAGGATTAAAGAGAAGTGGCACAAGGGCCAGTTCACACCTGTGAAGTGTGAAATCATTCAACATCAGCAGCACTTGTTAGAATTGCAGACATTCGACATGTCATTGTGATATCTCAAGTCTCGACAAGCATTATAGACAAGTGGCAAAACGGCCACACTTCACAACTGTGAAGGCTAATATCATTCAACAACAGCAACACTTGTTACAATTGCAGACATTCGACATGTCATTGTGACATCTCAAGTCTCGACAAGGATTAAAGAGAAGTGGCACAACGGCCACAGTTCACATCTATGAAGGGTAATTTCATTCAACATCAGCAGCACTTGTTACAATTGCAGACATTCGACACGTCAAGATGATATCTCAAGTCTCGACTAGGATAAACGAGAAGTGGTACAACGGCCACAGTTCCCATCTGTTAAGTGTAAAATCATTCAATATCAGCAGCATCTGTAACAATTGCAGACATTCGACACGTCACTGTGATATCTCAAGTCTCGACAAGGATTAAAGAGAAGTGGCACAATGGCCACTGTTTATATCTGTGAAGTGTAAAATCATTAAACATCAGCAGCACTTGTTACAATTGCAGACATTCGACACGTCCATGTGAAATCTCAAGTCCCGACAAGAATTAAAGTGAAGTGGCACAACGGCCACAGTTCACATCTATGAAGGGTAATATCGTTCAACATCAGCAGCACTTGTTACAATTGCAGAATTTGGACAGGTCACGATGGTATCTCGTGTCTCGACAAGCATTAAAGAGAAGTGGCACAACGGCCACAGTTCACATCTGTGAAGTGTAAAATCATTCATCATCAGCAGCACTTGTTACAATTGCAGACATTCGACACGTGACGATGATATCTCAAGTCGCAAGGATTAAAGTGAAGTGGCACAACGGCCAGTTCACAACTGTGAAGGCTAATATCATTCAACATCAGCAACACTTGTTACAATTGCAGACATTCGACATGTCATTGTGATATCTCAAGTCACGACAAGGATTAAAGAGAAGTGGCACAACGGCCAGTTCACAACTGTGAAGGCTAATATCATTCAACATCAGCAACACTTGTTACAATTGCAGACATTCGACATGTCATTGTGATATCTCAAGTCACGACAAGGATTAAAGAGAAGTGGCACAACGGCCACTGTTCACATCTGTGAACTGTAATATCGTTCAACATCAGCAGCACTTGTTGCAATTGCAGACATTCGACACGTTATTGTGATATCTAAAGTCTCCACAAGGATTAAAGAGATGTGGCACAACAGCCATAGTTCACATCTGTGAAGTGTAATATCATTCAACATCAGCAGCTCTTATGACAATTGCAGACATTCGACACGTCACGATGATATCTCAAGTCTCGACAAGCAATATAGAGAAGTGGCACAACGGCCAAAGTTCACATCTGTGAAGTGTAAAATCATTAAACATCAGCAACACTTGTTACAATTGCAGACATTCGACACGTCCCTGTGATATCTCAAGCCTCGACAAGGATTAAAGAGAAGTGGCACAACGGTCACAGTTCACATCTGTGAAGTATAAATCATTCATCATCAGCAGCACTTGTTACAATTGCAGACATTCGACGAGTAATTGTGATACCTCAAGTCTCGACAAGGATTAAAGAAAAGTAGGACAACGGCCACAGTTCACATCTATGAAGGTTAACATCATTCAACATCAGCAGCACTTGTTACAATTGCAGACATTCGACACGTCACGATGATATCTCAAGTCTCGACAAGCAATATAGAGAAGTGGCACAACGGCCAAAGTTCACATCTGTGAAGTGTAAAATCATTCAACATCAGCAACACTTGTTACAATTGCAGACATTCGACACGTCCCTGTGATATCTCAAGCCTCGACAAGGATTAAAGAGAAGTGGCACAACGGCCACAGTTCACATCTGTGAAGTGTAAAATCAATCAACATCAGCAGCACATGTTACAATTGCAGACATTCGACATGTCATTGTGATATCTCAAGTCTCGACAAGCATTATAGAGAAGTGGCAAAACGGCCACAGTTCACATCCGTGAACTGTAATATCATTCAACATCAGCAGCACTTGTTACAATTGCAGACATTCGACTCGTCATTGTGATATCTCAAGTTTCGACAAGGATTAAAGTGAAGTGGCACAATGGCCACTGTTCACATTTGTGAAGTGTAAAATCATTGAGCATCAGCAGCATTTGTTGCTATTGCAGACATTGGACACGTGTTTGTGATATTTCAAGTCTCGACAAGGATTAAAGAGGAGTGGTACAACGGCCACAGTTCACATCTGTGAAGAGTAAGATCATTCAACATCAGCAGCACTTATTAGAATTGCAGACATTCGACACGTCATTGTGATATCTCAAGCCTCGACAAGGATTAAAGAGAAGTGGTACAAGGGCCACAATTCACATCTGTGAAGTGTACAGTCATTCAACATCAGCAGCACTTGTTACAATTGCAGACATTCGACAGGTCATTGTGATATCTCAAGTTTCGACAAGAATTAAAGTGAAGTGGCACAACGGCCACAGTTCACATCTATGAAAGGTAATATCGTTCAACATCAGCAGCACTCGTTACAATTGCAATTAATTTTTTGTATTTTTTTTTAATTTTTTTATTTTTTGTATTTTATTTTTTTTTATTTATGTTTATTTTTTTTATTTTTTTTATTTTTTTATATTTTTTTTATTTTTTATAATTTTTTTATTATATAATTTTTTTTATTGTTCACATCTGTGAAGTGTACAGTCATTCAACATCAGCAGCACTTGTCACAATTGCAGACATTCGACACGTCCCTGTGATATCTCAAGTCTCCACAAGGATTAACGAGATGGGGCACAACAGCCACAGTTCACATCTGTGAAGTATAATATCATTCAACATCAGCAGCACTTGTTACAATTGCAGACATTCGACATGTCATTGTGATATCTCAAGTCACGACAAGGATTAAAGAGAAGTGGCACAACGGCCACAGTTCACACCTGTGAAATGTAAAATCATTCAACATCAGCAGCACTTGTTACAATTGCACACATTTGACAGGTCACGATGGTATCTCGGGTCTCGACAAGGATTAAAGAGAAGTGGCACAACGGCCTCAGTTCACACCTGTGAAATGTAAAATCATTCAACATCAGCAGCACTTGTTACAATTGCAGAATTTGGACAGGTCACGATGGTATCTCGGGTCACGACAAGAATTAAAGAGAAGTGGCACAACGGCCACAGTTCACATCTATGAAGGGTAATATCATTCAACATCAGCAGCACTTGTTAGAATTGCAGACATTCGACAAGTCACGATGGTTATCTCGGGTCTCGACAAGGATTAAAGAGAAGTGGCACAACGGCCACAGTTCACATCTATGAAGGGTAATATCATTCAACATCAGCAGCACTTGTTACAATTGCAGAATTTGGACAGGTCACGATGGTATCTCGGGTCTCGACAAGAATTAAAGAGAAGTGGCACAACGGCCACAGTTCACATCTATGAAGGGTAATATCATTCAACATCAGCAGCACTTGTTAGAATTGCAGACATTCGACAAGTCACGATGGTATCTCGGGTCTCGACAAGGATTAAAGAGAAGTGGCACAACGGCCACAGTTCACATCTATGAAGGGTAATATCATTCAACATCAGCAGCACTTGTTAGAATTGCAGACATTCGACAAGTCACGATGATATCTCAAGCCTCGACAAGGATTAAAGAGAAGTGGCACAACGGCCACAGTTCACATCTGTGAACTGTAATATCATTCAGCATCAGCAGCACTTGTTGCAATTGCAGACATTCGACACGTTATTGTGATATCTCAAGTCTCCACAAGGATTAAAGCGAAGTGGCACAACACCCACAGTTCACATCTGTGAAGTGTAATATCATTCAACATCAGCAGCACTTGTTAGAATTGCAGACATTCCACACGTCCCTGTGATATCTCAAGCCTCGACAAGGATAAAAGAGAAGTGGCACAACGGCCAGTTCACACCTGTGAAGTGTGAAATCATTCAACATCAGCAGCACTTATTCGAATTGCAGACATTCGACACGTCATTGTGATATCTCAAGCCTCGACAAGGATTAAAGAGAAGTGGTACAACGGCCACAATTCACATCTGTGAAGTGTACAGTCATTCAACATCAGCAGCACTTGTTACAATTGCAGACATTCGACACGTCACGATGATATCTCAAGTCTCGACAAGGATTAAAGAGAAGTGGCACAACGGCCACAGTTCACATCTGTGAAGGGTAATATCATTCAACATCAGTAGCACTTGTTACAATTACAGACATTCGACTCGTCATTGTGATATCTCAAGTTTCGACAAGGATTAAAGTGAAGTGGCACAATGGCCACAGTTCACATCTATGAAGGGTAATATCGTTCAACATCAGCAGCACTCGTTCCAATTGCAATTAATTTTTTGTATTTTTTTAAAAAAATTTTATTTTTTGTATTTTTATACTTTTTTTTATTTATGTTTTTTATTTATTTTTTTTTATTTTTTTAATTTTTTTATTTTTTTTATTATATTATTTTTTTTTATTGTTCACATCTGTGAAGTGTACAGTCATTCAGCATCAGCAGCACTTGTTACAATTGCACACATTTGAGAGGTCACGATGGTATTTCGGGTCTCGACAAGGATTAAAGAGAAGTGGCACAACGGCCACAGTTCACACCTGTGAAATGTAAAATCATTCAACATCAGCAGCACTTGTTACAATTGCAGAATTTGGACAGTTCACGATGGTATCTCGGGTCTCGACAAGGATTAAAGAGAAGTGGCACAACGGCCACAGTTCACACCTGTGAAGTGTAAAATCATTCAACATCAGCAGCACTTGTTACAATTGCAGAATTTGGACAGGTACGATGGTATCTCGGGTCTCGACAAGGATTAAAAAGAACTGGCACAACGGCCACAGTTCACATCTATGAAGGGTAATATCATTCAACATCAGCAGCACTTGTTACAATTGCAGACATTCGACAAGTCACGATGGTATCTCGGGTCTCGACAAGGATTAAAGAGAAGTGGCACAACGGCCACAGTTCACATGTATGAAGGGTAATATCATTCAACATCAGCAGCACTTGTTAGAATTGCAGACATTCGACACGTCCATGTGATATCTCAAGCCTCGACAAGGATTAAAGAGAAGTGGCACAACGGCCACAGTTCACATCTGTGAAGTGTAAAATCATTCAACATCAGCAGCATTTGTAACAATTGCAGACATTCGACACGTCACTGATATCTCAAGTCTCGAATAGGATTAAAGAAAAATGGCACAACGGCCAGTTTACACCTGTGAAGTGTGAAATCATTCAACATCAGCAGCACTTGTTACAACTGCAGACAATCGACACGTTACTGTGATCTCAGATCTCGACTAGGATTAAAGAGAAGTGGTACAACGGCCACAGTTTACATCTGTGAAGAGTAAGATCATTCAACATCAGCAGCACTTATTAGAATTGTGACATTCGACACGTCCCTGTGATATCTCAAGCCTCGACAAGGATTAAAGAGAAGTGGTACAAGGGCCACAATTCACATCTGTGAAGTGTACAGTCATTCAACATCAGCAGCACTTGTTACAATTGCAGACATTCGACAGGTCATTGTGATATCTCAAGTTTCGACAAGAATTAAAGTGAAGTGGCACAACGGCCACAGTTCACATCTATGAAGTATAATATCATTCAACATCAGCAGCACTTGTTACAATTGCAGACATTCGACATGTCATTGTGATATCTCAAGTCACGACAAGGATTAAAGAGAAGTGGCACAACAGCCACAGTTCACATCTGTGAAGTATAATATCATTCAACATCAGCAGCACTTGTTACAATTGCAGACATTCGACATGTCATTGTGATATCTCAAGCCTCGACAAGGATTAAAGAGAAGTGGCACAACGGCCACAGTTCACATCTATGAACGGTAATTTCATTCAACATCAGCAGCAGTTGTTACAATTGCAGACATTCGACACGTGACGATGATATCTCAAGTCGCAAGGATTAAAGTGAAGTGGCACAACGGCCACAGTTCACATCTATGAAGGGTAATATCGTTCAACATCAGCAGCACTCGTTACAATTGCAATTAATTTTTTGTATTTTTTGTATTTTTTTATTTTTTTTATTTTTTTTATTTTTTATTATTTTTATTTTTTTATTTTTTTGTTTTTATTTTTTTAATTTTTTTTTATTGTTCACATCTGTGAAGCGTAGTCATTCAACATCAGCAGCACTTGTTACAATTGCAGGCATTCGACATGTCATTGTGATATCTCAAGTCACGACAAGGATTAAAGAGAAGTGGCACAACGGCCACAGTTCACATCTATGAAGGTTAATATAATTCAACATCAGCAGCACTTTATACAATAGCAGACATTCGACAGGTCACGATGGTATCTCGTGTCTCGGCAAGGATTAAAGAGAAGTGGCACAACGACCACAGTTCACATCTGTGAAGGGTAATATTCAACATCAGCAACACTTGTTGCAATTGCAGACTTTCGACAAGTCCCTGTGATATCTCAATTCTCGACAAGGATTAAAGTGAAGTGGCACAACGACCACTGTTCACATCTGTTAAGTGTATAATCATTTAACATCAGCAGCACTTGTTACAATTGCAGACATTCGGCACGTCATTGTGATATCTCAGGTCTCGACTAGGATTAAAGTGAAGTGGTACAACGGCCACAGTTCACATCTATGAAGGGTAATATCATTCAACATCAGCAGCACTTGTTACAATTGCAGACATTCGACACGTTATTTTGATATCTCAAGTCTCCACAAGGATTAAAGAGATGTGGCACAACCGCCACAGTTCACATCTGTTAAGTGTGAAATCATTCAACATCAGTAGAACTTTTACAATTGCAGACATTCGACACGCCATTGTGATATCTCAAGTCTCGACAAGAATTAAAGAGAAGTGGCAGAACGGCCACAGTTCACATATGTTAAGTGTAAAATCATTCAGCATCAGCAGCACTTGTTACAATTGCAGACATCCAAAAGGTCAGGATGGTATCTCGGGTCTCGACAAGGATTAAAGAGAAGTGGCACAACGGCCACAGTTCACATCTGTGAAGTGTGAAATCATTCAACATCAGCAGCACTTGTTACAATTGCAGACATTCGACACGTCATTGTGATATCTCAAGCCTCGACAAGGATTAAAGTGAAGTGGCACAACGGCGACAGTTCACATCTATGAAGGGTAATTTCATTCAACATCAGCAGCAGTTGTTACAATTGCAGACATTCGACACGTGACGATGATATCTCAAGTCACAAGGATTAAAGTGAAGTGGCACAACGGCCACAGTTCACATCTATGAAGGGTAATATCGTTCAACATCAGCAGCACTCGTTACAATTGCAATTTTTTAGTTTTTTTTTAGTTATGTTATTTTTTTTTTAGTTATGTTATTTTTTTTTTAGTTATGTTATTTTTTTTTAGTTATGTTATTTTTTTTTAGTTATGTTAGTCTTGTTAGTCTTGTTAGTCTTGTTAGTCTTGTTAGTCTTGTTAGTCTTGTTAGTCTTGTTAGTCTTGTTAGTCTTGTTAGTCTTGTTAGTCTTGTTAGTCTTGTTAGTCTTGTTAGTCTTGTTAGTCTTGTTATTTTTTTTATTTTTTTTTATTTTTTTATTTTTTTTATTTTTTTATTGTTCACATCTGTGAAGTGCAAAATCATTCAACATCAGTAGCACTTTTTACAATTGCACACATTTGACAGGTCACGATGGTATCTCGGGTCTCGACAAGGATTAAAGAGAAGTGGCACAACGGCCACAGTTCACACCTGTGAAATGTAAAATCATTCAACATCAGCAGCACTTGTTAGAATTGCAGACATTCGACACGTCCCTGTGATATCTCAAGCCTCGACAAGGATTAAAGAGAAGTGGCACAACGGCCAGTTTACACCTGTGAAGTGTGAAATCATTCAACATCAGCAGCACTTGTTAGAATTGCAGACATTCGACACGTCCCTGTGATATCTCAAGCCTCGACAAGGATTAAAGAGAAGTGGCACAACGGCCAGTTTACACCTGTGAAGTGTGAAATCATTCAACATCAGCAGCACTTGTTAGAATTGCAGACATTCGACACGTCACGATGGTATATCAAGTCTCGACAAGGATTAAAGACAAGTGGCACAACGGCCACAGTTCACATCTGTGAAGTGTAAAATCAATCAACATCAGCAGCACTTGTTACAATTGCAGACATTCGACATGTAATTGTGATATCTCAAGTCTCGACAAGGATTAAAGAGAAGTGGCACAACGGCCACAGTTCACATCTGTGAAGTGTAAAATCATTCATCATCAGCAGCACTTGTTACAATTGCAGACATTCGACGAGTAATTGTGATACCTCAAGTCTCGACAAGGATTAAAGTGAAGTGGCACAACGGCCACAGTTCACATCTATGAAGGGTAATATCATTCATCAGTAGCACTTGTTACAATTGCAGACATTCGACACGTCACTGTGATATCTCAAGTCTCGACAAGGATTAAAGGGAAGTGGTACAACGGCCACAATTCACATCTGTGAAGTGTACAGTCATTCAACATCAGAGGCACTTGTTTCAATTGCAGACATTCGACACGTCACGATGATATATCAAGTTTCGACAAGGATTAAAGAGAAGTGGCACAACGGCCACAGTTCACATCCGTGAAGTGTAAAATCATTCAACATCAGCAGCACTTGTTACAATTGCAGACATTCGACTGGTCACGATGGAATCTAGGGTCTCGACAAGGATTAAAGAGAAGTGGCACAACGGCCACAGTTCACATCTATGAAGGGTAATATCATTCAACATCAGCAGCACTTGTTACAATTGCAGACATTCGACATGTCATTGTGAAATCTCAAGTCTCGAATATGATTAAAGAGAAGTGGCACAACGGCCACAGTTCACACCTGTGAAGTGTGAAATCATTCAACATCAGCAGCACTAGTTACAATTGCAGACATTCGACACGTCACAATCATATTTCAAGTCTCGACAAGGATTAAAGTTTAGTGGCCACACTGCTACAGTTCACATCTATGAAGGGCAATTTAGTTCAACATCAGCAGCAGTTGTTACAATTGCAGACGTTCAACACGTCACGATATATCAAATTTCGGCAAGGATTAAAGAGAAGTGGCAAAACGGTCACAGTTCACATCCTGTGAAGCGTAAAATCATTCATCATCAGCAGCACTTGTTACAATTGCAGACATTCGACACGTCACTGCGATATGTCGAGAATCAACGGGATTAAAGTGAAGTGGCATACGGGTCACAGTTCACATCTGTTAAGTGTAAAATCATTCATGATCAGCAGCACTTGTTACAATTGCCGATATCCGACACGTCACTGTGATATCTCAATTCTCGACAAGGATTAAAGAGAAGTGGCACAACGGCAACAGTTCACAGCTGTGAAGTGTAAAATTATTCAACATCAGCAGCACTTGTTACAATTGCAGACATTCGACCCGTCAAGATGATATCTCAAGTCTCGACTAGGATTAAAGAGGACTGGTACAACGGCCACAGTTTAATCTGTTAAGTGTAAAATCATTCAATATCAGCAGCTTTTGTAACAATTGCAGACATTCGACACGTCACTGTGATATCTCAAGCCTCGACAAGGATTAAAGAGAAGTGGCACAATGGCCAGTTCACACCTGTGAAGTGTGAAATCATTCAACATCAGCAGCACTTGTTAGAATTGCAGACATTCGACACGTCATTGTGATATCTCAAGCCTCGACAAGGATTAAAGAGAAATGGTACAACGGCCACAATTCACATCTGTGAAGTGTACAGTCATTTAACATCAGCAGAACTTGTTATAATTGCAGACAGTCGACACGTCACGATGATATATCAAGTCTCGACAAGGATTAAAGAGAAGTGGCACAACGGCCACAGTTCACATCTATGAAGGGTAATATCGTTCAACATCAGCAGCACTCTTTACAATTGCAATTAATTTTTTGTATTTTTTTTAATTTTTTTATTTTTTGTATTTTTTGTATTTTTTATTCCTTTTATTTTTTTTATTTTTTTTGTTTTTTTATTTTTTTTATTTTTTTTTATTGTTCACATCTGTGAAGTGTAAAGTCATTCAACATCAGCAGCACTTGTTACAATTGCAGACATTCCACACGTCCCTGTGATATCTCAAGTCTCCACAAGGATTAACGAGATGTGGCACAATAGCCACAGTTCACATCTGTGAAGTAATATCATTCAACATCAGCAGCACTTGTTACCATTGCAGACATTCGACATGTCATTGTGATACCTCAAGTCACGACAAGGATTAAAGAGAAGTGGCACAACGGCCACAGTTCACACCTGTGAAGTTTAAAATCATTCAACATCAGCAGCACCTGTTACAATTGCAGAATTTGGACAGGTAACGATGGTATCTCGGGTCTCGACAAGGATTAAAGAGAAGTGGCACAACGGCCACAGTTCACACCTGTGAAGTGTAAAATCATTCAACATCAGCAGCACTTGTTACAATTGCAGAATTTGGACAGGTCACGATGGTATCTCGGGTCTCGACAAGGATTAAAGAGAAGTGGCACAACGGCCACAGTTCACACCTGTGAAGTGTAAAATCATTCAACATCAGCAGCACTTGTTACAATTGCAGAATTTGGACAGCTCACGATGGTATCTCGGGTCTCGACAAGCATTAAAGAGAAGTGGCACAACGGCCACAGTTGACATCTGTGAAGTGTAAAATCATTCATCATCAGCAGCAATTGTTACAATTGCAGACATTCGACGAGAAATTGTGATACCTCAAGTCTCGACAAGGATTAAAGTGAAGTGGCACAACGGCCATAGTTCGCATCTATGAAGGGTTATATCATTCAACATCAGCAGCACTTGTTAGAATTGCAGACATTCGACACGTCACTGTGATATCTCAAGCCTCGACAAGGATTAAAGAGAAGTGGCACAACGGCCAGTTCACACCTGTGAAGTGTGAAATCATTCAACATCAGCAGCACTTGTTAGTATTGCAGACATTCGACACGTCCCTGTGATATCTCAAGCCTCAACAAGGATTAAGGGGAAGTGGCACAACGGCCACAGTTCACATCTGCGAAGTGTATAATTATTCATCAGCAGCACTTGTTACAATTGCAGACATTCGACACGTCACGATGATATATCAAGTCTCGACAAGGATTAAAGAGAATTGGTTCAACGACCACACATCACATCTGTGAAGTGTAAAATCATTCAACATCAGCAGCACTTTTTACAATTGCAGACATTCGACACGTCAATTTGATATCTCGAGTCTCGACAACGATTAAAGAGAAGTGGGAAAACGGTCACAGTTCACATCTGTGAAGGGTAAAATCATTCAACATCAGCAACACTTGTTAGAATTGCAGACATTCGACACGTCATTGTGATATCTCAAGTCTCGACAAGGATTAAACAGAACTGCTACAACCGCCACAGTTCACATCTATGAAGGGTAATATCAATGAACATTAGCAGCATTTGTTAAATTGCTGACATTCGACACGTCCCTGCACTATCTCAAGTCCCGAAAAGGATTAAAGAGAATTGGTACAACGGCCACAACTCACATCTGTTAAGTGTAAAATATTCAACATCAGCAACACTTGTTACAATTGCAGACATTCGACACGTTATTGTGATATATCAAGTCTCCACAAGGATTAAAGAGATGTGGCACAACAGCCACAGTTCACATCTATGAAGGGTAATATCATTCAACATCAGCAGCACTTGTTACAATTGCAGACATTCGACACGTTATTGTGATATATCAAGTCTCCACAAGAATTAAAGTGAAGTGGCACAACGGCCACAGTTCACATCTATGAAGGGTAATATCATTCAACATCAGCAGCACTTGTTACAATTGCAGACATGCGACACGTTATTGTGATAAATCAAGTCTACACAAGGATTAAAGAGATGTGGCACAACAGCCACAGTTCAATCTGTGAAGTGCAATATCATTCAACATCAGTAGCACTTGTTACAATTGCAGACATTGGACAGGTACGATGGTATCTCGGGTCTCGACAAGGATTTAAGAGAAGTGGCACTACGGCCAAAGTCCACACCTGTGAAGTGCAATATCATTCAACATCAGCAGCACTTGTTGCAATTGCAGACATTGGACAGGTACGATGGTATCGCGGGTTTCGACAAGGATTAAAGAGAAGTTGTTCAACGGCCACAGTTCACATTTGTGAAGTGTAATATCATTGAGCATCAGCAGCATTTGTTACAATTGCAGACATTCGACACGTCATTGTGATATCCCAAGTCTCCACAAGGAGTAAAGAGAAGTGGCACAACGGTCACTGTTAACATCTGTTAAGTGTAAAATCATTCTACATCAGAGGCACATGTTACAATTGCAGACATTCGACACGTCCCTGTGATATCTCATGTCTCGACAAGCAGTAAAGAGAAGTGGCACAACGGCCACAGTTCACATCTGTGAAGTGTAAAATCATTCATCATCAGCAGCACTTTTTACAATTGCAGACATTCGACACGTTATTGTGATATCTCAAGTCTCAACAAGGATTAAAGAGATGTGGCACAACGACCACACATCACATCTGTGAAGTGTAAAATCATTCAACATCAGCAGCACTTGTTACAATTGCAGACATTCGACACGTCACTGTGATATCTCGAGTCTCGACAACGATTAAAGAGAAGTGGGAAAACGGTCACAGTTCACATCTGTGAAGGGTAAAATCATTCAACATCAGCAACACTTGTTACAATTGCAGACATTCGACACGTCACGATGATATATCAAGTCTCGACAAGGATTAAAGTGAAGTGACACAATGGCCACTGTTCACATCTGTGAAGTGTACAGTCATTCAACATCAACAGCACTTGTTACAATTGCAGACATCCGACAGGTTACGATGGTATCTCGGGTCTCGACAAGGACTAAATTGAAGTGGCACAACGGCCACAGTTCACACCTGTGGAGTGTAAAATCATTCAACATCAGCAGCACTTGTTAGAATTGCAGACATTCGACACGTCATTGTGATATCTCAAGTCTCGACAAGGATTAAACAGAAGTGGTACAACGGCCACAGTTCACATCTATGAAGGGTAATATCATTGAACATTAGCAGCACTTGTTAAATTGCAGACATTCGACACGTCCCTGTGATATCTCAAGTCCCGACAAGAATTAAAGAGAAGTGGCACAACGACCACAGTTCACATCTGTGAAGGGTAATATCATTCAACATTAGCAGCACTTGTTAAATTGCAGACATTCGACACGTCCCGGTGATATATCAAGTCTCCACAAGGATTAAAGGGATGTGGCACAACAGCCACAGTTCACATCTGTGAAGTGCAATATCATTCAACATCAGCAGCACTTGTTACAATTGCAGACATTCGACAAGCCACGATGGTATCTCGGGTCTCGACAAGGATTTAAGAGAAGTGGCACTACGGCCAAAGTCCACACCTGTGAAGTGTAAAATCATTCAACATCAGCAGCACTTGTTACAATTGCAGACATTGGACAGGTACGATGGTAATTCGGGTCTCGACAAGGATTTCAGAGAACTGGCACTACGGCCAAAGTCCACACCTGTGAAGTGCAATATCATTCAACATCAGCAGTACTTGTTACAATTGCAGACATTGGACAGGTACGATGGTATCTCGGGTCTCGACAAGGATTTAAGAGAAGTGGCACTACGGCCAAAGTCCACACCTGTGAAGTGCAATATCATTCATCATCAGTAGCACTTGTTACAATTGCAGACATTGGACAGGTACGATGGTATCTCGGGTCTCGACAAGGATTAAAGAGAAGTTGTTCAACGGCCACAGTTCACATTTGTGAAGTGTAAAATCATCGAGCATCAGCAGCATTTGTTACAATTGCAGACATTCGACACGTCATTGTGATATCCCAAGTCTCCACAAGGAGTAAGGAGAAGTGGCACAACGGTCACTGTTAACATCTGTTAAGTGTAAAATCATTCTACATCAGAGGCACATGTTACAATTGCAGACATTCGACACGTCCCTGTGATATCTCATGTCTCGACAAGCAGTAAAGAGAAGTGGCACAACGGCCACAGTTCACATCTGTGAAGTGTAAAATCATTCATCATCAGCAGCACTTTTTACAATTGCAGACATTCGACACGTTATTGTGATATCTCAAGTCTCCACAAGGATTAAAGAGTTGTGGCACAACGACCACACATCACATCTGTGAAGTGTAAAATCATTCAGCATCAGCAGCACTTGTTACAATTGCAGACATCCGACAGGTTACGATGGAATCTCGGGTCACGACAAGGACTAAATTGAAGTGGCACAACGGCCACAGTTCACACCTGTGAAGTGTAAAATCATTCACATCAGCAGCACTTGTTAGAATTGCAGACATTCGACACGTCATTGTGATATCTCAAGTCTCGACAAGGATTAAACAGAAGTGGTACAACGGCCACAGTTCACATCTATGAAGGGTAATATCATTGAACATTTGCAGCACTTGTTAAATTGCAGACATTCGACACGTCCCTGTGATATCTCAAGTCCCGACAAGAATTAAAGAGAAGTGGCACAACGACCACAGTTCACATCTGTGAAGGGTAATATCATTCAACATTAGCAGCACTTGTTAAATTGCAGACATTCGACACGTCCCTGTGATATATCAAGTCTCCACAAGGATTAAAGAGATGTGGCACAACAGCCACAGTTCACATCTGTGAAGTGCAATATCATTCAACATCAGCAGCACTTGTTACAATTGCAGACATTCGACACGTTATTGTGATATATCAAGTCTCCACAAGGATAAAAGGGATGTGGCACAACAGCCACAGTTCACATCTGTGAAGTGCAATATCATTCAACATCAGCAGCACTTGTTACAATTGCAGACATTCGACAAGCCACGATGGTATCTCGGGTCTCGACAAGGATTTAAGAGAGGTGGCACTACGGCCAAAGTCCACACCTGTGAAGTGTAAAATCATTCAACATCAGCAGCACTTGTTACAATTGCAGACATTGGACAGGTAAGATGGTATCTCGGGTCTCGACAGGGATTTAAGAGAAGTGGCACTACGGCCAAAGTCCACACCTGTGAAGTGCAATATCATTCATCATCAGCAGCACTTGTTACAATTCCAGACATTCGACACGTCACGATCTCAAGTTTCGGCAAGGATTAAAGAGAAGTGGCAAAACCGTCACAGTTCACATCTGCGAAGTGTAAAATCACTCAACATCAGCAGCAGTTGTTACAATTGCAGACATTCGACACGTCACTGTGATATCTCAAGTCACGACAAGGATTAAAGAGAAGTGGCACAACGGCCACAGTTCACATCTGTGAAGTGTAAAATCATTCAACATCAGCAGCACTTGTTACAATTGCAGACATTCGAAACGTCATTGTGATATCTCAAGTCTCGACAAGGATTAAAGAGAAGTGACACAACGGCCACAGTTCACATCTGTGAAGGGTAATATCATTCAACATCAGCAGCACTTGTTAGAATTGCAGACATTCGACAGGTCACGATGGTATCTCGGGTCTCGACAAGGATTAAAGTGAAGTGGCACAACGGCCACAGTTCACATCTATGAAGGGTAATATCGTTCATCAGCAGCACTCGTTACAATTGCAATTAATTTTTTGTATTTTTTTTTAATTTTTTTTAAGTTTTATAATTTTTATAATATTTTGTATTTTTTTGTATTTTTTGTAATTTTTTTTATTTTTTTTATTTAATTTTTTTTATTTTTTTTATTTTTTTTATTTTTTTTATTTTTTTTACTTTTTTTAATTTTTTTTATTGTTCACATCTGTGAAGTGTACAGTCATTCAACATCAGCAGCACTTGTTACAATTGCAGACATTCGACACGTCCCTGTGATATCTCAAGTCTCCACAAGGATTAACGAGATGTGGCACAACAGCCACAGTTCACATCTGTGAAGTGTACAGTCATTCAACATCAGCAGCACTTGTTACAATTGCACACATTTGACAGCTCACGATGGTATCTCGGGTCTCGACAAGGATTAAAGAGAAGTGGCACAACGGCCACAGTTCACACCTGTGAAGTTAAAATCATTCAACATCAGCAGCACTTGTTACAATTACAGAATTTGGACAGGTCACGATGGTATCTCGGGTCTCGACAAGGATTAAAGAGAAGTGGCACAACGGCCACAGTTCACACCTGTGAAGTGTAAAATCATTAAACATCAGCAGCACTTGTTACAATTGCAGACATTCGACACGTCCCTGTGATATCTCAAGTCTCCACAAGGATTAACGAGATGTGGCACAACAGCCACAGTTCACATCTGTGAAGTGTACAGTCATTCAACATCAGCAGCACTTGTTACAATTGCACACATTTGACAGCTCACGATGGTATCTCGGGTCTCGACAAGGATTAAAGAGAAGTGGCACAACGGCCACAGTTCACACCTGTGAAGTTAAAATCATTCAACATCAGCAGCACTTGTTACAATTACAGAATTTGGACAGGTCACGATGGTATCTCGGGTCTCGACAAGGATTAAAGAGAAGTGGCACAACGGCCACAGTTCACACCTGTGAAGTGTAAAATCATTAAACATCAGCAGCACTTGTTACAATTGCAGACATTCGACACGTCCCTGTGATATCTCAAGTCTCCACAAGGATTAACGAGATGTGGCACAACAGCCACAGTTCACATCTGTGAAGGGCAATATCATTGAACATCAGCAGCACTTGTTAAATTGCAGACATTCGACAAGTCCCTGTGATATCTGAAGTCCCGACAAGAATTAAAGTGAAGTGGCACAACGGCCACAGTTCACATCTATGAAGGGTAATATCGTTCAACATCATCAGCACTTGTTACAATTGCAATTAATTTTTTGTATTTTTTTTAATTTTTTTATTTTTTGTATTTTTTATTTTTTTGTATTTTTTTTGTTTTTTTATTTTGTTTATTTTTTTTTATTTCTTTAATTTAATTTTTTTATTTTTTTTTATTTTTTTTATTTTTTTATTTTTTTTATTATTTTTTTTTTTATTTTTTTTGTATTGTTCACATTTGTGAAGTGTACAGTCATTCAACATCAGCAGCACTTGTTACAATTGCAGACATTCGACACGTCCATGTGATATCTCAAGTCTCGACAAGAATTAAAGTGAAGTGGCGCAATGGCCACTGTTCACATCTGTGAAGTGTACAGTCATTCAACATCAGCAGCACTTGTTACAGTTGCACACCTTTGACAGGTCACGATGGTATCTCGGGTCTCGACAAGGATTAAAGAGAAGTGGCACAAAGGCCACAGTTCACACCTGTGAAGCGTAAAATCATTCAACATCAGCAGCACTTATTACAATTGCAGAATTTGGACAGGTCACAATGGTATCTCGGGTCTCGACAAGGATTAAAGAGAAGTGGCACAACGGCCACAGTTCACATCTTTGAAGTGTAAAATCATTCAACATCAGCAGCACTTGTTAGAATTGCAGACATTCGACACGTCATTGTGATATCTCAAGCCTCGACAGGGATTAAAGTGAAGTGGCACAACGGCCACAGTTCACATCTATGAAGGGTAATATCGTTCAACATCAGCAGCACTCGTTACAATTGCAATTAATTTTTTGTATTTTTTTTAATTTTTTTATCTTTTTTATTTTTTTTATTTGTTTTAGTTTTTTTTATTTGTTTATTTTCTTTTATTTTTTTATATTTTTTATTTTTTTGATTTTTTGTATTTTTTTAATTTTTTTTTATTATTTTTATTATTTTTATTTTTTTTATGTTTTTATTTTTTTTATTTTTTTTTTAATGTTCACATCTGTGAAGTGTACAGTCATTCAACATCAGCAGCACTTGTTAGAATTGCAGACATTAGACACGTCCCTGTGATATCTCAAGCCTCGACAAGGATTAAAGAGAAGTGACACAACGGCCACAGTTCACATCTGTGAAGTGTAAAATCATTCAACATCAGCAGCACTTGTTACAATTGCAGACATTCGACACGTCATTGCGATATCTCAAGTCTCGACAAGGATTAAAGAGAAGTGGCACAACGGCCACAATTCACATCTGTGAAGTATACAGCCATTCAGCAACAGCAGCACTTGTTACAAATGCAGACATTCGACAGGTCACGATGGTATCTCGGGTCTCGACAAGGATTAAAATAAAGTGGCACAACGGCCACAGTTCACATCTATGAAGGATAATATCGTTCAACATCAGCAGCACTCGTTACAATTGCAATTAATTTTTTGTATTTTTTTTTAATTGTTTGTATTTTAATTTTTTAATTTTTTAATTTTTTTTTAATTTTTTTAAGTTTTTATTTTTTTTTAATTTTTTTAATTTTTTTATTTTTTTTGTATTTTTTTGTATTTTTTTATTTTTTTTTAATTTTTTTAATTGTTTTTAATTGTTTTTATTTTTTTTTATTTTTTTTTATTGTTCACATCTGTGAAGTGTACAGTCATTCAACATCAGCAGCACTTGTTATAATTCCAGACATTCGACACGTCCCTGTGATATCTCAAGTCTCCACAAGGATTATCGAGATGTGGCACAACAGCCACAGTTCACATCTGTGAAGTGTAAAATCATTAAACATCAGCAGCACTTGTTACAATTGCAGACATTCGACGAGTAATTGTGATACCTCAAGTCTCCACAAGGATTAAAGTGAAGTGGCACAACGGCCACAGTTCAAATCTATGAAGGGTAATACCGTTCAACATCAGCAGCACTCGTTACAATTGCAGTCATTCGACACGTCACGATGATATCACAAGTCTCAACAAGGATTAAAGAGAAGTAGCACAACGGCCACTGTTCACATCTGTGAAGGGTAATATCATTCATCAGCAGCACTTGTTACAATTGCAGAGATTGGACACGTTATTGTGATATCTCAAGTCTCGAATAGGATTAAAGAGAAGTGGCACAACGGCCACTGTTCACATCTGTGAAGTGTGAAATCATTCAACATCAGCAGCACTTGTTACAATTGCAGACATTCGACACGTGACGATGATATCTCAGGTCACAAGGATTAAAGTGAAGTGGCACAACGGCCACAGTTCACATCTATGAAGGGTAATATCATTCATCAGCAGCACTTGTTAAAATTGCAGACGTTCGACACGTTATTGTGATATCTCAAGTCTCCACAAGGATTAAAGAGATGTGGCACAACAGCCACAGTTCACATCTGTGACGTGTAATATCATTCAACATCAGCAGCACTTGTTAGAAATGCAGACATTCGACACGTCATTGTGATATCTCGAGTCTCGACAAAGATTAAAGAGAAGTGGCACAACGGCCACAGTTCACATCTGTGAAGTGTGAAATCATTCAACATCAGCAGCACTTGTTACAACTGCAGACAATCGACACGTTACTCTGATCTCAGATCTCGACTAGAATTAAAGAGAAGTGGTACAACGGCCACAGTTTACATCTGTTAAGTGTAAAATCACTCTACATCAGCAGCAGTTGTTACAATTGCAGACATTCGACACGTCACTATGATATCTCAAGTCACGACAAGGATTAAAGAGAAGTGGCACAACGGCCACAGTTCACATCTGTGAAGGGTAATATCATTCAACATCAGCAGCACTTGTTAGAATTGCAGACATTCGACACGTCATTGTGATATCTCAAGCCTCGACAAGGATTAAAGAGAAGTGGCACAACGGCCACACTTCACATCTGTGAAGGGTAATATCATTCAACATCAGCAGCACTTGTTAGAATTGCAGACATTCGACACGTCATTGTGATATCTCAAGCCTCGACAAGGATTAACGAGAGGTGGTACAACGGCCACAATTCACATCTGTGAAGTGTACAGTCATTCAGCAACAGCAGCACTTGTTACAATTGCAGACATTCGACACGTCAGGATGGTATCTCGGGTCTCGACAAGGATTGAAGTGAAGTGGCACAACGGCCACAGTTCACATCTATGAAGGGTAATATCGTTCATCAGCAGCACTCGTTAGAATTGCAATTAATTTTTTGTATTTTTTTTAATTTTTTTTTAATTTTTATAATTTTTATAATTTTTTGTATTTTTTGTATTTTTTGTATTTTTTGTATTTTTTGTATTTTTTTTATTTTTTTTATATTTTTATTTTTTTTAATTTTTTGTTATTGTTCACATCTGTGAAGTGTACAGTCATTGAACATCAGCAGCACTTGTTACAATTGCAGACATTCGACACGTCCCTGTGATATCTCAAGTCTCCACAAGGATTAACGAGATGTGGCACAACAGCCACAGTTCACATCTGTGAAGTGTAAAACCATTAAACATTAGCAACACTTATTGCAATTGCAGACATTCGACACGTCCATGTGATACCTCAAGTCTCGACAAGAATTAAAGTGAAGTGGCACAATGGCCACTGTTCACATCTGTGAAGTGTACAGTCATTCAACATCAGCAGCACTTGTTACAATTGCACACATTTGACAGCTCACGATGGTATCTCGGGTCTCGACAAGGATTAAAGAGAAGTGGCACAACGGCCACAGTTCACACCTGTGAAGTGTAAAATCATTCAACATCAGCAGCACTTGTTACAATTGCAGAATTTGGACAGGTCACGATGGTATCTCGGGTCTCGACAAGGATTAAAGAGAAGTTGCACAACGGCCACAGTTCACATCTGTGAAGTGTAATATCATTCAACATCAGCAGCACTTGTTACCATTGCAGACATTCGACATGTCATTGTGATATCTCAAGTTTCGACAAGGATTAAAGTGAAGTGGCACAATGGCAACTGTTCACATCTGTGAAGGGCAATATCATTGAACATCAGCAGCACTTGTTACAATTGGAGACATTCGACGAGTCCCTGTGATATCTGAAGTCCCGACAAGAATTAAAGTGAAGTGGCACAACGGCCACAGTTCACATCTATGAAGGGTAATATCGTTCAACATCAGCAGCACTCGTTACAATTGCAATTAATTTTTTGTATTTTTTTTTATTTTTTGTATTTTTTTTAATTTTTTTATTTTTTGTATTTTTTTTAATTTTTTTTATTTTTTGCATTTTTTTTAATATTTTTATTTTTTTTTGTATTTTTTATTTTTTTTTATTTTTTTGTTTTTTTATTTTTTTTTATTTTTTTAATTTTATTTTTTTATTGTTTTTTATTTTTTTTATTTTTTTTATTTTTTCTATTTTTTTTATTTATTTATTTTTTTTATTTTTTTTATTTTTTTTATTTTTTATGTATTGTTGACATCTGTGAAGTGTACAGTCATTCAACATCAGCAGCACTTGTTACAATTGCAGACATTCGACACGTCCCTGTGATATCTCAAGTCTCCACAAGGATTAACGAGATGTGGCACAACAGCCACAGTTCACATCTGTGAAGTGTAAAATCATTCAACATCCGCAGCACTTGTTACAATTGCACACATTTGACAGGTCACGATGGTATCTCGGGTCTCGACAAGGATTAAAGAGAAGTGGCACAACGGCCACAGTTCACACCTGAGTAGTGTAAAATCATTCAACATCAGCAGCACTTGTTACAATTGCAGAATTTGGACAGGTCACGATGGTATCTCGGGTCTCGACAAGCATTAAAGAGAAGTGGCACAACGGCCACAGTTCACATCTGTGAAGTGTAAAATCATTCATCATCAGCAGCACTTGATACAATTGCAGACATTCGACAAGTCACCATGGTATCTCGGGTCTCGACAAGGATTAAAGAGAAGTGGCACAACGGCCACAGTTCACATCTATGAAGGGTAATATCATTCAACACAGCAGCACTTGTTAGAATTGCAGACATTCGACACGTCCCTGTGATATCTCAAGCCTCCACAAGGATTAAAGAGAAGTGGCACAACGGCCAGTTCACAACTGTGAAGGCTAATATCACTCAACATCAGCAACACTTGTTACAAAAGCAGACATTCGACATGTCATTGTGATATCTCAAGTCACGACAAGGATTAAAGAGAAGTGGCACAACGGCCACTGTTCACATCTGTGAACTGTAATATCATTCAACATCAGCAGCACTTGTTGCAATTGCAGACATTCGACACGTTATTGTGATATCTCAAGTCTCCACAAGGATTAAAGCGAAGTGGCACAACAGACACAGTTCATATCTGTGAAATGTAATATCATTTAACATCAGCAGCTCTTGTTACAATTGCAGACATTCGACACGTTATTGTGATATATAAAGTCTCCACAAGGATTAAAGAGATGTGGCACAACGGCCACTGTTCACATCTGTTAAGTGTAAAATCATGCAACATCAGCAACACTTGTTAGAATTGCAGACATTCGACACGTCCCTGTGATATCTCAAGCCTCGACAAGGATTAAAGTGAAGTGGCACAACGGCCACAGTTCACATCTATGAAGGGTAATATCATTCAACATCAGCAGCACTTGTTAGAATTGCAGACATTCGACACGTCCCTGTGATATCTCAAGCCTCGACAAGGATTAAAGAGAAGCGGCACAACGGCCAGTTCACACCTGTGATGTGTGAAATCATTCAACATCAGCAGCACTTGTTAGAATTTCAGACATTCGACACGTCCCTGTGATATCACAAGCCACGACAAGGATTAAAGAGAAGAGGCACAACGGCCAGTTCTCCCCTGTGAAGTGTGAAATCATTCAACATCAGCAGCACTTGTTAGAATTGCAGACATTCGACACGTCCCTGTGATATCTCAAGCCTCGACAAGGATTAAAGAGAAGTGGCACAACGGCCACAGTTCACATCTGTGAAGAGTAATATCATTCAACACCAGCAGCACTTATTACAATTGCAGACATTCGACAAGTCACGATGGTATCTCGGGTCTCGACAAGGATTAAAGAGACGTGGCACAACGGCCACACTTCACATCTGTGAAGTGTAAAATCATTCATCAGCAGCACTTGTTACAATTGCAGACATTCGACACGTCATTGTGATATCTCAAGTCCTGACAAGGATTAGAGAGAAGTGGCACAACGGCCACTATTCACATCTGTTAAGTGTAAAATCTCATTCAACATCAGCAGCACTTGTTACAATTGCAGACATTCGACACGTCACGATGATATATCAAGTCTCGACTAGGATTAAAGAGAAGTGGTTCAACGGCCACAGTTCACATTTGTTAAGTGTGAAATCATTCAACATCTGCAGCACTTTATACAATAGCAGACATTCGGCAGGTCACGATGGTATCTCGGGTCTCGACAAGGATTAAATAGAAGTGGCACAACGACCACAGTTCACATCTGTGAAGGGTAATATCATTCAACGTCAGCAGCACTTGTTGAAATTGCAGACTTTCGACACGTCACGATGATACCTCAAGTCTCGACTAGGATTAAAGAGAAGTGGTTCAACGGCCACAGTTCACATTTGTGAAGTGTAAAATCATTGAGCATGAGCAGCATTTGTTGCAATTGCAGACATTGGACACGTCTTTGTGATATTTCAAGTCTCGACAGGGATTAAAGAGAAGTGGTACAACGGCCACAGTTCACATCTGTGAAGTGTAAAATCATTCAACACCCGCAGCACTTGTTACAATTGCAGACATTCGACACGTCCCTGTGATATCTCAAGTCTCGATAAGGATTAAAGAGAAGTGGCACAACGGCCACAATTCACACCTGTGAAGTGTAAAATTATTCATCAGCAGCACATGTTACAATTGCAGACAATCGAAACGTCACGATATCTCAAGTCTCGACAAGGGTTAAAGTGAAGTGGCACAATGGCCACTGTTCACATCTGTGAAGTGTACAGTCATTCAACATCAGCAGCACTTGTTACAATTGCAGACATTCGACACGTCATTGTGATATCTCAAGTCTCCACAAGGATTAAAGAGATGTGTCACAACAGCCACAGTTCACATCTGTGAAGTGTAAAATCATTCAACATCAGCAGCATGTGTTAAATTGCCGACATTCGACACGTTGTGATATCTCAAGTCTCCACAAGGATTAAAGAGATGAGGCACAACGGCCACAGTTCACATCTGTGAAGTGTAAAATCATTCAACATCAGCAGCACTTGTTAGAATTGAAGACATTCGACACGTCATTGTGATATCTCAAGTCTCGACAAGCATTATAGGGATGTGGCAAAACGGCCACAGTTCACATCTGTGAAGGGTAATATTCAACATCAGCAGCACTTGTTACAATTACAGACATCCGACAGGTTACGATGGTATCTCTGGTCTCGATTAGGATTAAATACAAGTGGCACAACGGCCACAGTTCACATCTATGAAGTGTAAAATCATTCAACATCAGCAGCACTTGTTACAATTGCAGACATTCGACACGTCCCTGTGATATCTCAAGTCTCGACAAGGATATAAGAGAAGTGGCACAACGGCCACAATTCACATCTGTTAAGTGTATAATTATTTATCAGCAGCACTTTTTACAATTGCAGACATTCGACACGTCACGATATCTCAAGTCTCGACAAGGGTTAAAGTGACGTGGCACAATGGCCACTGTTCACATCTGTGGAGTGTACAGTCATTCTACATCAGCAGCACTTGTTACAATTGCAGACATTCGACAGGTCACGATGGTATCACGTGTCTCGACAAGGATTAAAGAGAAGTGGCACAACGGCCACAGTTCACATCTATGAAGGGTAATATCATTCAACATCAGCAGCACTTGTTAGAATTGCAGACATTCGACACGTCACTGTGATATCTCAAGCCTCAACAAGGATTAAGGAGAAGTGGCACAACGGCCACAGTTCACATCTGCGAAGTGTATAATTATTCATCAGCAGCACTTGTTACAATTGCAGACATTCGACACGTCACGATGATATATCAAGTCTCGACAAGGATTAAAGAGAAGTGGCACAACGGCCAGTTCACACCTGTGAAGTGTGAAATCATTCAACATCAGCAGCACTTGTTAGAATTGCAGACATTCGACACGTCCCTGTGATATCTCAAGCCTCAACAAGGATTAAGGAGAAGTGGCACAACGGCCACAGTTCACATCTGCGAAGTGTATAATTATTCATCAGCAGCACTTGTTACAATTGCAGACATTCGACACGTCACGATGATATATCAAGTCTCGACAAGGATTAAAGAAAATTGGTACAACGACCACACATCACATCTGTGAAGTGTAAAATCATTCAACATCAGCAGCACTTTTTACAATTGCAGACATTCGACACGTCACTGTGATATCTCGAGTCTCGACAACGATTAAAGAGAAGTGGGAAAACGGTCACAGTTCACATCTGTGAAGGGTAAAATCATTCAACATCAGCAACACTTGTTACAATTGCAGACATTCGACACGTCACGATGATATATCAAGTCTCGACAAGGATTAAAGTGAAGTGACACAATGGCCACTATTCACATCTGTGAAGTGTACAGTCATTCAACATCAACAGCACTTGTTACAATTGCAGACATCCGACAGGTTACGATGGTATCTCGGGTCTCGACAAGGACTAAATTGAAGTGGCACAACGGCCACAGTTCACACCTGTGAAGTGTGAAATCATTCAACATCAGCAGCACTTGTTAGAATTGCAGACATTCGACACGTCATTGTGATATCTCAAGTCTCGACAAGGATTAAACAGAACTGCTACAACCGCCACAGTTCACATCTATGAAGGGTAATATCAATGAACATTAGCAGCATTTGTTAAATTGCTGACATTCGACACGTCCCTGCACTATCTCAAGTCCCGAAAAGGATTAAAGAGAATTGGTACAACGGCCACAACTCACATCTGTTAAGTGTAAAATATTCAACATCAGCAACACTTGTTACAATTGCAGACATTCGACACGTTATTGTGATATATCAAGTCTCCACAAGGATTAAAGAGATGTGGCACAACAGCCACAGTTCACATCTATGAAGGGTAATATCATTCAACATCAGCAGCACTTGTTACAATTGCAGACATTCGACACGTTATTGTGATATATCAAGTCTCCACAAGAATTAAAGTGAAGTGGCACAACGGCCACAGTTCACATCTATGAAGGGTAATATCATTCAACATCAGCAGCACTTGTTACAATTGCAGACATGCGACACGTTATTGTGATAAATCAAGTCTCCACAAGGATTAAAGAGATGTGGCACAACAGCCACAGTTCAATCTGTGAAGTGCAATATCATTCAACATCAGCAGCACTTGTTACAATTGCAGACATTGGACAGGTACGATGGTATCTCGGGTCTCGACAAGGATTTAAGAGAAGTGGCACTACGGCCAAAGTCCACACCTGTGAAGTGCAATATCATTCAACATCAGCAGCACTTGTTGCAATTGCAGACATTGGACAGGTACGATGGTATCGCGGGTCTCGACAAGGATTAAAGAGAAGTTGTTCAACGGCCACAGTTCACATTTGTGAAGTGTAAAATCATTGAGCATCAGCAGCATTTGTTACAATTGCAGACATTCGACACGTCATTGTGATATCCCAAGTCTCCACAAGGAGTAAAGAGAAGTGGCACAACGGTCACAGTTCACATCTGTGAAGTGTACAGTCATTCAACATCAACAGCACTTGTTACAATTGCAGACTTCCGACAGGTTACGATGGTATCTCGGGTCTCGACAAGGACTAAATTGAAGTGGCACAACGGCCACAGTTCACACCTGTGGAGTGTAAAATCATTGAACATCAGCAGCACTTGTTAGAATTGCAGACATTCGACACGTCATTGTGATATCTCAAGTCTCGACAAGGATTAAACAGAAGTGGTACAACGGCCACAGTTCACATCTATGAAGGGTAATTACATTGAACATTAGCAGCACTTGTTAAATTGCAGACATTCGACACGTCCCTGTGATATCTCAAGTCCCGACAAGAATTAAAGAGAAGTGGCACAACGACCACAGTTCACATCTGTGAAGGGTAATATCATTCAGCATTAGCAGCACTTGTTAAATTGCAGACATTCGACACGTCCCTGTGATATATCAAGTCTCCACAAGGATTAAAGGGATGTGGCACAACAGCCACAGTTCACATCTGTGAAGTGCAATATCATTCAACATCAGCAGCACTTGTTACAATTGCAGACATTCGACAAGCCACGATGGTATCTCGGGTCTCGACAAGGATTTAAGAGAAGTGGCACTACGGCCAAAGTCCACACCTGTGAAGTGTAAAATCATTCAACATCAGCAGCACTTGTTACAATTGCAGACATTGGACAGGTACGATGGTATCTCGGGTCTCGACAAGGATTTCAGAGAAGTGGCACTACGGCCAAAGTCCACACCTGTGAAGTGCAATATCATTCAACATCAGCAGCACTTGTTACAATTGCAGACATTGGACAGGTACGATGGTATCTCGGGTCTCGACAAGGATTTAAGAGAAGTGGCACTACGGCCAAAGTCCACACCTGTGAAGTGCAATATCATTCATCATCAGTAGCACTTGTTACAATTGCAGACATTGGACAGGTACGATGGTATCTCGGGTCTCGACAAGGATTAAAGAGAAGTTGTTCAACGGCCACAGTTAACATTTGTGAAGTGTAAAATCATCGAGCATCAGCAGCATTTGTTACAATTGCAGACATTCGACACGTCATTGTGATATCCCAAGTCTCCACAAGGAGTAAAGAGAAGTGGCACAACGGTCACTGTTAACATCTGTTAAGTGTAAAATCATTCTACATCAGAGGCACATGTTACAATTGCAGACATTCGACACGTCCCTGTGATATCTCATGTCTCGACAAGCAGTAAAGAGAAGTGGCACAACGGCCACAGTTCACATCTGTGAAGTGTAAAATCATTCATCATCAGCAGCACTTTTTACAATTGCAGACATTCGACACGTTATTGTGATATATCAAGTCTCCACAAGGATTAAAGAGATGTGGCACAACAGCCACAGTTCACATCTGTGAAGTGCAATATCATTCAACATCAACAGCACTTGTTACAATTGCAGACATTCGACACGTTATTGTGATATATCAAGTCTCCACAAGGATTAAAGGGATGTGGCACAGCAGCCACAGTTCACATCTGTGAAGTGCAATATCATTCAACATCAGCAGCACTTGTTACAATTGCAGACATTCGACAAGCCACGATGGTATCTCGGGTCTCGACAAGGATTTAAGAGAGGTGGCACTACGGCCAAAGTCCACACCTGTGAAGTGTAAAATCATTCAACATCAGCAGCACTTGTTACAATTGCAGACATTGGACAGGTAAGATGGTATCTCGGGTCTCGACAGGGATTTAAGAGAAGTGGCACTACGGCCAAAGTCCACACCTGTGAAGTGCAATATCATTCATCATCAGCAGCACTTGTTACAAATCCAGACATTCGACACGTCACGATCTCAAGTTTCGGCAAGGATTAAAGAGAAGTGGCAAAACCGTCACAGTTCACATCTGCGAAGTGTAAAATCACTCAACATCAGCAGCAGTTGTTACAATTGCAGACATTCGACACGTCACTGTGATATCTCAAGTCACGACAAGGATTAAAGAGAAGTGGCACAACGGCCACAGTTCACATCTGTGAAGTGTAAAATCATTCAACATCAGCAGCACTTGTTACAATTGCAGACATTCGACACGTCATTGTGATATCTCAAGTCTCGACAAGGATTAAAGAGAAGTGGCACAACGGCCACAGTTCACATCTGTGAAGGGTAATATCATTCAACATCAGCAGCACTTGTTAGAATTGCAGACATTCGACAGGTCACGATGGTATCTCGGGTCTCGACAAGGATTAAAGTGAAGTGGCACAACGGCCACAGTTCACATCTATGAAGGGTAATATCGTTCATCAGCAGCACTCGTTACAATTGCAATTAATTTTTTGTATTTTTTTTAATTTTTTTTTAAGTTTTATAATTTTTTGTTTTTTTGTTATTTTTGTATTTTTTGTATTTTTTTTATTTAATTTTTTTATTTTTTTTATTTTTTTATTTTTTTTATTTTTTTTATTTTTTTTAATTTTTTTTATTGTTCACATCTGTGAAGTGTACAGTCATTCAACATCAGCAGCACTTGTTACAATTGCAGACATTCGACACGTCCCTGTGATATCTCAAGTCTCCACAAGGATTAACGAGATGTGGCACAACAGCCACAGTTCACATCTGTGAAGTGTACAGTCATTCAACATCAGCAGCACTTGTTACAATTGCACACATTTGACAGCTCACGATGGTATCTCGGGTCTCGACAAGGATTAAAGAGAAGTGGCACAACGGCCACAGTTCACACCTGTGAAGTGTAAAATCATTCAACATCAGCAGCACTTGTTACAATTACAGAATTTGGACAGGTCACGATGGTATCTCGGGTCTTGACAAGGATTAAAGAGAAGTGGCACAACGGCCACAGTTCACACCTGTGAAGTGTAAAATCATTAAACATCAGCAGCACTTGTTACAGTTGCAGACATTCGACACGTCCCTGTGATATCTCAAGTCTCCACAAGGATTAACGAGATGTGGCACAACAGCCACAGTTCACATCTGTGAAGGGCAATATCATTGAACATCAGCAGCACTTGTTACCATTGCAGACATTCGACACGTCCCTGTGATATCTCAAGTTTCGACAAGGATTAAAGTGAAGTGGCACAACAGCCACAGTTCACATCTGTGAAGGGCAATATCATTGAACATCAGCAGCACTTGTTAAATTGCAGACATTCGACAAGTCCCTGTGATATCTGAAGTCCCGACAAGAATTAAAGTGAAGTGGCACAACGGCCACAGTTCACATCTATGAAGGGTAATATCGTTCAACATCAGCAGCACTTGTTACAATTGCAATTAATTTTTTGTATTTTTTTTAATTTTTTTATTTTTTGTATTTTTTTTTAATTTTTTTATTTTTTGTATTTTTTTTAATTCTTTTATTTCTTGCATTTTTTTTAATTTTTTTATTTTTTGTATTTTTTTATTTTTTTGTATTTTTTTTGTTTTTTTATTTTGTTTATTTTTTTTATTTCTTTAATTTAATTTTTTTATTTTTTTTTATTTTTTTTTATTTTTTTTATTTTTTTATTTTTTTTATTATTTTTTTTTTATTTTTTTTGTATTGTTCACATCTGTGAAGTGTACAGTCATTCAACATCAGCAGCACTTGTTACAATTGCAGACATTCGACACGTCCATGTGATATCTCAAGTCTCGACAAGAATTAAAGTGAAGTGGCACAAAGGCCACAGTTCACACCTGTGAAGTGTAAAATCATTCAACATCAGCAGCACTTATTACAATTGCAGAATTTGGACAGGTCACAATGGTATCTCGGGTCTCGACAAGGATTAAAGAGAAGTGGCACAACGGCCACAGTTCACATCTTTGAAGTGTAAAATCATTCAACATCAGCAGCACTTGTTAGAATTGCAGACATTCGACACGTCATTGTGATATCTCAAGCCTCGACAGGGATTAAAGAGAAGTGGCACAACGGCCACAGTTCACATCTATGAAGGGTAATATCGTTCAACATCAGCAGCACTCGTTACAATTGCAATTAATTTTTTGTATTTTTTTTAATTTTTTTATCTTTTTTATTTTTTGTATCTTTTTTAATTTTTTTTTAATTTTTTATTTTTTTTATTTGTTTTATTTTTTTTATTTGTTTATTTTCTTTTATTTTTTTATATTTTTTATTTTTTTGATTTTTTGTATTTTTTTTAATTTTTTTTTATTATTTTTATTTTTTTTATTTTTTTTATGTTTTTATTTTTTTTTATTTTTTTTTTAATGTTCACATCTGTGAAGTGTACAGTCATTCAACATCAGCAGCACTTGTTAGAATTGCAGACATTCGACACGTCCCTGTGATATCTCAAGCCTCGACAAGGATTAAACAGAAGTGGCACAACGGCCACAGTTCACATCTGTGAAGTGTAAAATCATTCAACATCAGCAGCACTTGTTACAATTGCAGACATTCGACACGTCATTGCGATATCTCAAGTCTCGACAAGGATTAAAGAGAAGTGGCACAACGGCCACAGTTCACATCTGTGAAGCGTAATATCATTCAACATCAGCAGCACTTGTTAGAATTGCAGACATTCGACACGACATTGTGATATCTCAAGCCTCGACAAGGATTAAAGAGAAGTGGTACAACGGCCACAATTCACATCTGTGAAGTATACAGCCATTCAGCAACAGCAGCACTTGTTACAAATGCAGACATTCGACAGGTCACGATGGTATCTCGGGTCTCGACAAGGATTAAAATAAAGTGGCACAACGGCCACAGTTCACATCTATGAAGGATAATATCGTTCAACATCAGCAGCACTCGTTACAATTGCAATTAATTTTTTGTATTTTTTTTTAATTGTTTGTATTTTTTTAAGTTTTTATTTTTTTTTAATTTTTTTAATTTTTTTATTTTTTTTGTATTTTTTTGTATTTTTTTATTTTTTTTAATTTTTTTAATTGTTTTTTATTTTTTTTATTTTTTTTTTTTTTTTTATTTTTTTTTATTGTTCACATCTGTGAAGTGTACAGTCATTCAACATCAGCAGCACTTGTTATAATTCCAGACATTCGACACGTCCCTGTGATATCTCAAGTCTCCACAAGGATTAACGAGATGTGGCACAACAGCCACAGTTCACATCTGTGAAGTGTAAAATCATTAAACATCAGCAGCACTTGTTACAATTGCAGACATTCGACGAGTAGTTGTGATACCTCAAGTCTCGACAAGGATTAAAGTGAAGTGGCACAACGGCCACAGTTCAAATCTATGAAGGGTAATACCGTTCAACATCAGCAGCACTCGTTACAATTGCAGTCATTCGACACGTCACGATGATATCACAAGTCTCAACAAGGATTAAAGAGAAGTAGCACAACGGCCACTGTTCACATCTGTGAAGGGTAATATCATTCATCAGCAGCACTTGTTACAATTGCAGAGGTTGGACACGTTATTGTGATATCTCAAGTCTCGAATAGGATTAAAGAGAAGTGGCACAACGGCCACTGTTCACATCTGTGAAGTGTGAAATCATTCAACATCAGCAGCACTTGTTACAATTGCAGACATTCGACACGTGACGATGATATCTCGGGTCACAAGGATTAAAGTGAAGTGGCACAACGGCCACAGTTCACATCTATGAAGGGTAATATCATTCATCAGCAGCACTTGTTACAATTGCAGACGTCCGACACGTTATTGTGATATCTCAAGTCTCCACAAGGATTAAAGAGATGTGGCACAACAGCCACAGTTCACATCTGTGACGTGTAATATCATTCAACATCAGCAGCTCTTGTTAGAATTGCAGACATTCGACACGTCATTGTGATATCTCGAGTCTCGACAAAGATTAAAGAGAAGTGGCACAACGGCCACAGTTTACATCTGTTAAGTGTAAAATCATTCAATATCAGCAGCTTTATTAACAATTGGAGACATTCGACAAGTCACTGTGATATCTCAAGTCTCGACAAGGTTTAAAGTGAAGTTGCACAATGGCCACTGTTCACATCTTTGAAGTGTAAAATCACTCAACATCAGCAGCAGTTGTTACAATTGCAGACATTCGACACGTCACTGTGATATCTCAAGTCACGACAAGGATTAAAGAGAAGTGGCACCACGGCCACAGTTCACATCTGTGAAGGGTAATATCATTCAACATCAGCAGCACTTGTTAGAATTGCAGACATTCGACACGTCATTGTGATATCTCAAGCCTCGACAAGGATTAAAGAGAGGTGGTACAACGGCCACAATTCACATCTGTGAAGTGTACAGTCATTCAGCAACAGCAGCACTTGTTACAATTGCAGACATTCGACAGGTCACGATGGTATCTCGGGTCTCGACAAGGATTAAAGTGAAGTGGCACAACGGCCACAGTTCACATCTATGAAGGGTAATATCCTTCATCAGCAGCACTCGTTACAATTGCAATTAATTTTTTGTATTTTTTTTAATTTTTTTTTAATTTTTATAATTTTTATAATTTTTTGTATTTTTTGTATTTTTTGTATTTTTTTTTTAATTTTTTGTTATTGTTCACATCTGTGAAGTGTACAGTCATTGAACATCAGCAGCACTTGTTACAATTGCAGACATTCGACACGTCCCTGTGATATCTCAAGTCTCCACAAGGATTAACGAGATGTGGCACAACAGCCACAGTTCACATCTGTGAAGTGTAAAACCATTAAACATCAGCAACACTTATTGCAATTGCAGACATTCGACACGTCCATGTGATACCTCAAGTCTCGACAAGAATTAAAGTGAAGTGGCACAATGGCCACTGTTCACATCTGTGAAGTGTACAGTCATTCAACATCAGCAGCACTTGTTACAATTGCACACATTTGACAGCTCACGATGGTATCTCGGGTCTCGACAAGGATTAAAGAGAAGTGGCACAACGGCCACAGTTCACACCTGTGAAGTGTAAAATCATTCAACATCAGCAGCACTTGTTACAATTGCAGAATTTGGACAGGTCACGATGGTATCTCGGGTCTCGACAAGGATTAAAGAGAAGTTGCACAACGGCCACAGTTCACATCTGTGAAGTGTAATATCATTCAACATCAGCAGCACTTGTTACCATTGCAGACATTCTACATGTCATTGTGATATCTCAAGTTTCGACAAGGATTAAAGTGAAGTGGCACAATGGCAACTGTTCACATCTGTGAAGGGCAATATCATTGAACATCAGCAGCACTTGTTACAATTGCAGACATTCGACGAGTCCCTGTGATATCTGAAGTCCCGACAAGAATTAAAGTGAAGTGGCACAACGGCCACAGTTCACATCTATGAAGGGTAATATCGTTCAACATCAGCAGCACTCGTTACAATTGCAATTAATTTTTTGTATTTTTTTTTATTTTTTGTATTTTTTTTAATTTTTTTATTTTTTGTATTTTTTTTAATTTTTTTATTTTTTGCATTTTTTTTAATATTTTTATTTTTTGTATTTTTTATTTTTTTATTTTTTTTTATTTTTTTAATTTTATTTTTTTATTGTTTTTTATTTTTTTTATTTTTTTTATTTTTTCTATTTTTTTTATTTTTTTATTTTTTTTATTTTCTTTTATTTTTTTTTATTTTTTATGTATTGTTCACATCTGTGAAGTGTACAGTCATTCAACATCAGCAGCACTTGTTACAATTGCAGACATTCGACACGTCCCTGTGATATCTCAAGTCTCCACAAGGATTAACGAGATGTGGCACAACAGCCACAGTTCACATCTGTGAAGTGTAAAATCATTCAACATCAGCAGCACTTGTTACAATTGCACACATTTGACAGGTCACGATGGTATCTCGGGTCTCGACAAGGATTAAAGAGAAGTGGCACAGCGTCCACAGTTCACACCTGAGTAGTGTAAAATCATTCAACATCAGCAGCACTTGTTACAATTGCAGAATTTGGACAGGTCACGATGGTATCTCGGGTCTCGACAAGCATTAAAGAGAAGTGGCACAACGGCCACAGTTCACATCTGTGAAGTGTAAAATCATTCATCATCAGCAGCACTTGTTACAATTGCAGACATTCGACAAGTCACTATGGTATCTCGGGTCTCGACAAGGATTAAAGAGAAGTGGCACAACGGCCACAGTTCACATCTATGAAGGGTAATATCATTCAACACAGCAGCACTTGTTAGAATTGCAGACATTCGACACGTCCCTGTGATATCTCAAGCCTCCACAAGGATTAAAGAGAAGTGGCACAACGGCCAGTTCACAACTGTGAAGGCTAATATCATTCAACATCAGCAACGCTTGTTACAAAAGCAGACATTCGACATGTCATTGTGATATCTCAAGTCACGACAAGGATTAAAGAGAAGTGGCACAACGGCCACTGTTCACATCTGTGAACTGTAATATCATTCAACATCAGCAGCACTTGTTGCAATTGCAGACATTCGACACGTTATTGTGATATCTCAAGTCTCCACAAGGATTAAAGCGAAGTGGCACAACAGCCACAGTTCATATCTGTGAAATGTAATATCATTTAACATCAGCAGCTCTTGTTACAATTGCAGACATTCGACACGTTATTGTGATATCTAAAGTCTCCACAAGGATTAAAGAGATGTGGCACAACGGCCACTGTTCACATCTGTTAAGTGTAAAATCATTCAACATCAGCAACACTTGTTAGAATTGCAGACATTCGACACGTCCCTGTGATATCTCAAGCCTCGACAAGGATTAAAGTGAAGTGGCACAACGGCCACAGTTCACATCTATGAAGGGTAATATCATTCAACATCAGCAGCACTTGTTAGAATTGCAGACATTCGACACGTCCCTGTGATATCTCAAGCCTCGACAAGGATTAAAGAGAAGCGGCACAACGGCCAGTTCACACCTGTGATGTGTGAAATCATTCAACATCAGCAGCACTTGTTAGAATTTCAGACATTCGACACGTCCCTGTGATATCACAAGCCACGACAAGGATTAAAGAGAAGAGGCACAACGGCCAGTTCTCCCCTGTGAAGTGTGAAATCATTCAACATCAGCAGCACTTGTTAGAATTGCAGACATTCGACACGTCCCTGTGATATCTCAAGCCTCGACAAGGATTAAAGAGAAGTGGCACAACGGCCACAGTTCACATCTATGAACGGTAATATCATTCAACATTAGCAGCACTTGTTACAATTGCAGACATTCGACACGTTATTATGATACGTCAAGTCTCCACAAGGATTAAAGAGATGTGGCACAACAGCCACAGTTCACATCTGTGAAGAGTAGTATCATTCAACACCAGCAGCACTTATTACAATTGCAGACATTCGACAAGTCACGATGGTATCTCGGGTCTCGACAAGGATTAAAGAGACGTGGCACAACGGCCACACTGCACATCTGTGAAGTGTAAAATCATTCATCAGCAGCACTTGTTACAATTGCAGACATTCGACACGTCATTGTGATATCTCAAGTCTCGACAAGGATTAGAGAGAAGTGGCACAACGGCCACTATTCACATCTGTTAAGTGTAAAATCTCATTCAACATCAGCAGCACTTGTTACAATTGCAGACATTCGACACGTCACGATGATATCTCAACTCTCGACAAGCATTATAGAGATGTGGCAAAACGGCCAAAGTTCACATCTGTGAAGGGTAATATCATTCAACATCAGCAGCACTTCAATTGCAGACATTCGACACGTCCCTGTGATATCTCAAGTCTCCACAAGGATGTAAGAGATGTGGCACAACAGCCACAGTTCACATCTATGAAGGGTAATATCATGCAACATCAGCAGCACTTGTTACAATTGCAGACATTCGACACGTCCCTGTGATATCTCAAGTCTCGACAAGGATTAAAGAGAAGTGGTACAACGGCCACAGTTCACATCAGTTAAGTGTAAAATCATTCAATATCAGCAGCATTTGTAACAGTTGCAGACATTTGACACGTCACTGTGATATCTCAAGTCTCAACAAGGATTAAAGAGAAGTGGTACAAAGGCCACAGTTCACATCTGTTAAGTGTAAAATCATTCAACATCAGCAGAACGTGTTACAATTGCAGACATTCGACACGTCACTGTGATATCTCAAGTCCCGACAAGGATTAAAGTGAAGTGGCACAATGGCCACTGTTCACATCTTTGAAGTGTACAGTCATTCAACATCAGCAGCACTTGTTACAATTGCACACATTCGACAGGTCACGATGGTATCTCGGGTCTCGACAAGGATTAAAGAGAAGGCACAACGGCCACAGTTCACCCCTGTGAAGTGTAAAATCATTCAACATCAGCAGCACTAATTACAATTGCAGACATTCGACAAGTCATTGTGATATCTCAAGTCTCGACAAGGATTAAAGAGAAGGCACAACGGCCACAGTTCACCCCTGTGAAGTGTAAAATCATTCAACATCAGCAGCACTAATTACAATTGCAGACATTCGACAAGTCATTGTGATATCTCAAGTCTCCACAAGGATTAAAGAGATGTGGCACAATGGCCACTGTTCACATCTGTGAAGTGTACAGTCATTCAACATCAGCAGCACTTGTTACAATTGCAGACATTCGACAGGTCACGATGGTATCTCGGGTCTCGACAAGGATTAAAGAGAAGTGGCACAACGGCCACAGTTCAAACCTGTGAAGTGTAAAATCATTGAACATCACCAGCACTTGTTACAATTGCAGACATTCGACACGTCCATGTGATATCTCAAGTCTCGAATAGGATTAAAGTGATGTGGCACAAAGGCTACAGTTCACATCTATGAAGGGTAATATCATTCATCAGCAGCACTTGTTACAATTGCTGACATTCGACACGTTATTGTGGAATCTCAAGTCTCCACAAGGATTTAAGGATGTGGCACAACAGCCACAGTTCACATCTGTGAAGTGTAATATCATTCAACATCAGCAGCACTTATTACAATTGCAGACATTCGACACGTCACGATGATATCTAAAGTCTCGGCAAGCAATATAGAGAAGTGGCACAACGGCCAAAGTTCACATCTGTGAAGTGTAAAAACATTCAACATCAGCAGCACTTGTTACAGTTGCAGACATTCGACACGTTGTGATATCCCAAGTCTCCACAAGGACTAAAGAGAAGTGGCACAATGGCCACTGTTCAAATCTGTGAAGTTTACAGTCATTCAACATCAGCAGGACTTGTTACAATTGCAGACATTCGACAGGTACGATGGTATCTCGGGTCTCGACAAGGATTAAAGAGAAGTGGCACAACAGCCAGAGTTCACACCTATGAAGTGTAAAATCATTCAACATCAGCAGCACTTGTTACAATTGCAGACATTCGACTCGTCCCTGTGATATCTCAAGTCTCCACAAGGATTACACAGAAGTGGCACAACGGCCACAGTTCACATCTATGAAGGGTAATATCATTCAACATCAGCAGCACTTGTTACCATTGCAGACATTCGACATGTCATTGTGATATCTCATGTCTCGAATAGGATTAAAGAGAAGTGGCACAACGGCCACACTTCACACCTGTGAAGTGTGAAATCATTCAACATCAGCAGCACTTGTTACAATTGCAGACATTCGACACGTCACGATGATATTTCAAGTCTCGACAAGGATTAAAGTGAAGTGGCAACACGGCTATAGTTCACATCTATGAAGGGTAATTTAGTTCAACATCAGCAGCAGTTGTTACAATTCCAGACGTTCGACACTTCACGATATATCAAGTTTCGGCAAGGATTAAAGAGAAGTGGCAAAACTCACAGTTCACATCTGTGAAGTGTAAAAACATCATCAGCAGCACTTGTTACAATTGCAGACATTCGACACGTCACTGCGATATCTCGAGAATCGACAAGGATTAAAGTGAAATGGCACAACGGCCACAGTTCACATCTGTTAAGTGTAAAATCATTCAACATCAGCAGCACTTGTTACAATTGCAGATATTCAACACGTCACGATATCTCAAGCCTCGAAAAGGATTAAACAGAAGTGGCACAACGGCCACAGTTCACATCTGTGAAGTGTGAAATCATTCAACATCAGCAGCACTTGTTACAATTGCAGACATTCGACAGGTCACGATGATATCTCAAGTCTCGACTAGGACTAAAGAGAAGTAGTTCAACGGCCACAGTTAACATTTGTGAGTGTAAAAACATTGAGCATAAGCAGCATTTGTTACAATTGCAGACATTCGACACGTCCCTGTGATATCTCAAGCCTCGACAAGGATTAAAGATGAGTGCACAACGGCCAATGTTCACATCTGTTAAGTGTAAAATCATTCAACATCAGCAACACTTGTTACAATTGCAGACATTCGACACGTCACGATGATATCTCAGGTCTCGACAAGGATTAAAGTGAGGTGGCACAACGGCCACAATTCACATCTGTGAAGTGTAAAATCATTCATCATCAGCAGCACTTGTTACAATTGCAGACATTCGACACGTTATTGTGATATCTCAAGTCTCGACAAGCATTATAGAGAAGTGGCAAAACGGCCACAGTTCAGAACTGTGAAGGCTAATATCATTCAACATCAGCAGCACTTGTTACAATTGCGGACATTCGACACGTCACGATATCTCAAGCGTCGGCAAAGATTAAAGAGAAGTGCCAGACGGTCACACTTCACATCTGTGAAGGGCAATATCATTCAACATCAACAGCACTTTTTACAATTGCAGACATTCGACACGTCAAGATGATATCTCAAGTCTCGACTAGGACAAAAGAGAAGTGGTACAACGGCCACAGCTCACATCTGTCAAGTGTAAAATCATTCAATATCGGCAGCATTTGTAACAATTGCAGACATTCGACACGTCCATGTGAAATCTCAAGTCTCGAATAGGATTTAAGAAAAATGGCAAAACGGCCAGTTCACACCTGTGAAGTGTGAAAGCATTCAACATCAGCAGCACTTGTTACAACTGCAGACAATCGACACGTTACTGTGATCTCATATCTCGACTAGGATTAAAGAGAAGTGGTACAACGGCCAGAGTTTAATCTGTTAAGTGTAAAATCATTCAATATCAGCAGCTTTTGTAACAATTGCAGACATTCGACAAGTCACTGTGATATCTCAAGTCTCGACAAGGTTTAAAGTGAAGTTGCACAATGGCCACTGTTCACATCTTTGAAGTGTAAAATCACTCAACATCAGCAGCACTTGCTACAATTGCAGACATTCGACACGTCACTGTGATATCTCAAGTCTCGACAAGGATTAAAGTGAAGTGGCACAAAGGCCACAGTTCACATCTATGAAGGGCAATATCATTCAACATCAGCAGCACTTGTTAGAATTGCAGACATTCGACACGTCCCTGTGATATCTCAAGCCTCGACAAGGATTAAAGAGAAGTGGCACAATGGCCAGTTCATACCTATGAAGTGTGAAATCATTCAACATCAGCAGCACTTGTTAGAATTGCAGACATTCGACACGCCATTGTGATATCTCAAGTCTCGACAAGAATTAAAGAGAAGTGGCAGAACGGCCACAGTTCACATATGTTAAGTGTAAAATCATTCAGCATCAGCAGCACTTGTTACAATTGCAGACATCCAACAGGTCACGATGGTATCTCGGGTCTCGACAAGGATTAAAGAGAAGTGGCACAACGGCCACAGTTCACATCTGTGAAGTGTGAAATCATTCAACATCAGCAGCACTTTTTACAATTGCAGACAATCGACACGTCACGATGATATCTCAAGTCTCGACAAGCCTTATAGAGATGTGGCAAAACGGCCACAGTTCACATCTGTGAAGGGTAATATAATTCAACATCAGCAGCACTTGTTACAATTGCAGACATTCGACAGGTCACGATGGTATCTCGTGTCTCGACAAGGATTAAAGAGAAGTGGCACAACGGCCACAGTTCACATCTGTGAAGTGTAAAATCATTCAACATCAGCAGCACTTGTTACAATTGCAGACATTCGACACGTCATTGTGATATCTCAAGCCTCGACAAGGATTAAAGTGAAGTGGCACAACGGCCACAGTTCACATCTATGAAGGGTAATTTCATTCAACATCAGCAGCAGTTGCTACAATTGCAGACATTCGACACGTGACGATGATATCTCAAGTCACAAGGATTAAAGTGAAGTGGCACAACGGCCACAGTTCACATCTATGAAGGGTAATATCGTTCAACATCAGCAGCACTCGTTACAATTGCAATTTTTTTTTGTTATTATTTTTTAGTTTTTTTTGTTATTATTTTTTAGTTATGTTATTTTTTAGTTATGTTATTTTTGTTTTAGTTAGTCTTGTCAGTCTTGTCAGTCTTGTCAGTCTTGTCAGTCTTGTCAGTCTTGTCAGTCTTGTCAGTCTTGTCAGTCTTGTCAGTCTTGTTAGTCTTGTTAGTCTTGTTATTTTTTTTATTTTTTTTTATTTTTTTATTTTTTTTATTGTTCACATCTGTGAAGTGCAAAATAATTCAACATCAGCAGCACTTTTTACAATTGCACGCATTTGACAGGTCACGATGGTATCTCGGGTCTCGACAAGGATTAAAGAGAAGTGGCACAACGGCCACAGTTCACACCTGTGAAGTGTAAAATCATTCAACATCAGTAGCACTTGTTACAATTGCAGACATTCGACAAGTCACGATGGTATCTCAGGTCTCGACAAGGATTAAAGAGAAGTGGCACAACGCCAACAGTTCACATCTATGAAGGGTAATATGATTCAACATCAGCAGCACTTGTTAGAATTGCAGACATTCGACACGTCCCTGTGATATCTCAAGCCTCGACAAGGATTAAAGAGAAGTGGCACAACGGCCAGTTTACACCTGTGAAGTGTGAAATCATTCAACATCAGCAGCACTTGTTAGAATTGCAGACATTCGACACGTCCCTGTGATATCTCAAGCCTCGACAAGGATTAAAGAGAAGTGGCACAACGGCCAGTTTACACCTGTGAAGAGTGAAATCATTCAACATCAGCAGCACTTGTTAGAATTGCAGACATTCGACACGTCACGATGGTATATCAAGTCTCGACAAGGATTAAAGAGAAGTGGCACAACGGCCACAGTTCACATCTGTGAAGTGTAAAATCAATCAACATCAGCAGCACTTGTTACAATTGCAGACATTCGACATGTCATTGTGATATCTCAAGTCTCGACAAGGATTAAAGAGAAGTGGCACAACGGCTACTGCTCACATTTGTGAAGTGTAAAATCTTTGAGCATCAGCAGCATTTGTTGCTAATTCGGACATTGGACACGTCTTTGTGATATTTCAAGTCTCGACAAGGATTAAAGCGAAGTGGCAACACGGCCACAGTTCACATCTATGAAGGGTAGTTTCATTCAACATCAGCAGCACTTGTTACAATTGCAGACGTTCGACACGTCACTATGATATTTCAAGCCTCGAATATGATTAAAGAGAAGTGGCACAACGGCCACAGTTCACACCTGTGAAGTGTGAAATCATTCAACATCAGCAGCACTAGTTACAATTGCAGACATTCGACACGTCACAATCATATTTCAAGTCTCGACAAGGATTAAAGTTTAGTGGCCATAACTGCTACAGTTCACATCTATGAAGGGCAATTTAGTTCAACATCAGCAGCAGTTGTTACAATTGCAGCCGTTCAACACGTCACGATATATCAAATTTTGGCAAGGATTAAAGAGAAGTGGCAGAACGGCAACAGTTCACAGCTGTGAAGTGTAAAATTATTCAACATCAGCAGCACTTGTTACAATTGCAGACATTCGACCCGTCAAGATGATATCTGAAGTCTCGACTAGGATTAAAGAGGACTGGTACAACGGCCACAGTTCACATCTGTTAAGTGTAAAATCATTCAACATCAGCAGCACTTTTTACAATTGCAGACATTCGACACGTCAAGATGATATCTCAAGTCTCGACTAGGACAAAAGAGAAGTGGTACAACGGCCACAGCTCACATCTGTCAAGTGTAAAATCATTCAATATCGGCAGCATTTCTAACAATTGAAGACATTCGACACGTCCATGTGAAATCTCAAGTCTCGAATAGGATTTAAGAAAAATGGCAAAACGGCCAGTTCACACCTGTGAAGTGTGAAAGCATTCAACATCAGCAGCACTTGTTACAACTGCAGACAATCGACACGTTACTGTGATCTCAGATCTCGACTAGGATTAAAGAGAAGTGGTACAACGGCCACAGTTTAATCTGTTAAGTGTAAAATCATTCAATATCAGCAGCTTTTGTAACAATTGCAGACATTCGACAAGTCCCTGTGATATTTCAAGTCTCGACAAGGTTTAAAGTGAAGTTGCACAATGGCCACTGTTCACATCTTTGAAGTGTAAAATCACTCAACATCAGCAGCACTTGCTACAATTGCAGACATTCGACACGTCACTGTGATATCTCAAGCCTCGACAAGGATTAAAGAGAAGTGGCACAACGGCCAGTTCACACCTGTGAAGTGTGAAATCATTCAACATCAGGCAGCACTTGTTAGAATTGCAGACATTCGACACGTCCCTGTGATATCTCAAGCCTCGAAAAGGATTAAAGAGAAGTGGCACAACGGCCAGTTCACACCTGTGAAGTGTGAAATCATTCAACATCAGCAGCACTTGTTAGAATTGCACATTCGACACGTCATTGTGATATCTCAAGCCTCGACAAGATTAAAGGGAAGTGGTACAACGGCCACAATTCACATCTGTGAAGTGTACAGTCATTCAACATCAGCAGCACTTGTTACAATTGCAGACATTCGACAGGTCACGATGGTATCTCGGGTCTCGACAAGGATTAAAGAGAAGTGGCACAACGGCCACAGTTCACATCTGTGAAGTGTAAAATCATTCAACATCAGCAGCACTTGTTACAATTGCATACATTCGACCCGTCAAGATGATATCTCATGTCTCGACAAGCATTATACAGATGTAGCAAAACGGCCACAGTTCACATCTGTGAAGGGTAATATCATTCAACATCAGCAGCACTTTTTACAATTGCAGACATTCGACACGTCAAGATGATATCTCAAGTCGCAAGGATTAGAGTGAAGTGGCACAACGGCCACAGTTCACATCTATGAAGGGTAATATCGTTCAACATCAGCAGCACTCGTTACAATTGCAATTAATTTTTTTTATTTTTTTTATTTTTTTTATTTTTTTTTATTTTTTTATTTTTTTTTATTTTTTCTTATTTTTTTTATTTTTTTTAGTTTCTTTATTTTTTATTTTTTTATTTTTTTTATTTTTTTATTATTTTTATTTTTTTATTTTTTATGTTTTTATTTTTTTAATTTTTTTTTATTGTTCACATCTGTGAAGTGTAGTCATTCAACATCAGCAGCACTTGTTACAATTGCAGGCATTCGACATGTCGTTGTGATATCTCAAGTCACGACAAGGATTAAAGAGAAGTGGCACAACGGCCACTGTTCACACCTGTGAAGTGTGAAATCATTCAACATCAGCAGCACTTGTTAGAATTGCAGACATTCGACACGTCACGATGATATATCAAGTCTCGACAAGGATTAAAGAGAAGTGGCACAACGGCCACAGTTCACATCTGTGAAGTGTAAAATCATTCAACATCAGCAGCACTTGTTACAATTGCAGACATTCGACACATCATTGCGATATCTCAAGCCTCGACAAGGATTAAAGAGAAGTGGTACAACGGCCACAATTCACATATGTGAAGTATATAGTCATTCAGCAACAGCAGCACTTGTTACAATTGCAGACATTCGACAGGTCACGATGGTATCTCGGGTCTCGACAAGGATTAAAGTGAAGTGGCACAACGGCCACAGTTCACACTTGTGAAGTGTAAAATCATTCATCAGCAGCACTTGTTACAATTGCAGAATTTGGACAGGTCACGATGGTATCTCGGGTCTCGACAAGGATTAAAGAGAAGTGGCACAACGGCCACAGTTCACATCTGTGAAGTGTAAAATCATTCACATCAGCAGCACTTGTTACAATTGCAGACATTCGACGAGTAATTGTGATACCTCAAGTCTCGAAAGGATTAAAGTGAAGTGGCACAACGTCCACAGTTCACATCTATGAAGGGTAATATCATTCAACATCAGCAGCACTTGTTAGAATTGCAGACATTCGAGACGTCCCTGTGATATCTCAAGCCTCGACAAGGATTAAAGAAGTGGCACAACGGCCAGTTCACAACTGTGAAGGCTAATATCATTCAAAATCAGCAACACTTGTTACAATTGCATAGATTCTACATGTCATTGTGATATCTCAAGTCACACAAGGATTAAAGAGAAGTGGCACAACGGCCACTGTTCACATCTGTGAACTGTAATATCATTCAACATCAGCAGCACTTGTTGCAATTGCAGACATTCGACACGTTATTGTGATATCTCAAGTCTCCACAAGGATTAAAGCGAAGTGGCACAACAGCCACAGTTCACATCTGTGAAGTGTAATATCATTCACCATCAGCAGCTCCTGATACAATTGCAGACATTCGACACGTCATTGTGATATCTCAAGTCTCGACAAGGATTAAAGAGAAGTGGCACAACGGCCACAGTTCACATCTGTGAAGTGTAAAATTATTCAACATCAGCAACACTTGTTACAATTGCAGACATTCGACACGTCAAGATGATATCTCAAGTTTCGACAAGGATTAAAGTGAAGTGGTACAACGGCCACAGTTCACATCTATGAAGGGTAATATCGTTCAACATCAGCAGCACTTGTTACGATTGCAGAATTTGGACAGGTCACGATGGTATCTCGGGTCTCGACAAGGATTAAAGAGAAGTGGCACAACGGCCACAGTTCACATCTGTGAAGGGTAATTTCATTCAACATCAGCAGCACTTGTTACAATTGCAGACATTCGACATGTCACGATGATTTTTCAAGTGTCGACAAGGATTAAAGAGAAGTGGCACAAGGGCCAGTTCACACCTGTGAAGTGTGAAATCATTCAACATCAGCAGCACTTGTTAGAATTGCAGACATTCGACATGTCATTGTGATATCTCAAGTCTCGACAAGGATTAAAGAGAAGTGGCACAACAGCCACAGTTCACATCTGTGAAGGGTAAAATCATTCAACATCAGCAACACTTGTTACAATTGCAGACATTAGACATGTCACGATGATTTTTCAAGTGTCGACAAGGATTAAAGTGAAGTGGCAACACGGCCACAGTTCACATCTATGAAGGGTAATTTCATTCAACATCAGCAGCAGTTGTTACAATTGCAGACATTCGACACGTGACGATGATATCTCCAGTCACAAGGATTAAAGTGAAGTGGCACAACGGCCACAGTTGACATCTATGAAGGGTAATATCATTCATCATCAGCAGCACTTGTTACAATTGCAGACATTCGACACGTCAAGATGATATCTCAAGTCTCGACTAGGATAAACGAGAAGTGGTACAACGGCCACAGTTCCCATCTGTTAAGTGTAAAATCATTCAATATCAGCAGCATCTGTAACAATTGCAGACATTCGACACGTCACTGTGATATCTCAAGTCTCGACAAGGATTAAAGAGAAGTGGCACAACGGCCACTGTTTATATCTGTGAAGTGTAAAATCATTAAACATCAGCAGCACTTGTTACAATTGCAGACATTCGACACGTCCATGTGATATCTCAAGTCTCGAATAGGATTAAAGAAAAATGGCACAACGGCCAGTTCACACCTGTGAAGTGTGAAATCATTCAACATCAGCAGCACTTGTTACAACTGCAGACAATCGACACGTTACTGTGATCTTAGATCTCGACTAGGATTAAAGAGAAGTGGTACAACAGCCACAGTTTACATCTGTTAAGTGTAAAATCATTCAACATCAGCAACACTTGTTACAATTGCAGACATTCGACACGTCCATGTGATATCTTAAGTCTCGACAAGGATTAAAGAGAAGTGGCACAACGGCCACTGTTCACAGCTGTTAAGTGTAAAATCATTCAACATCAGCAGCACTTGTTACAATTGCAGACATTCGACTCGTCATTGTTATATCCCAAGTCTCCACAAGGAGTAAAGAGAAGTGGCACAACGGCCACTGTTCACATCTATGAAGGGTAATATCGTTCAACATCAGCAGCACTTTTAACAATTGCAGAATTTGGACAGGTCACGATGTTATCTCGTGTATCGACAAGCATTAAAGAGAAGTGGCACAACGGCCACAGTTCACATCTGTGAAGTGTAAAATCATTCATCATCAGCAGCACTTGTTACAATTGCAGACATTCGACGAGTAATTGTGATACCTCAAGTCTCGACAAGGATTAAAGAAAAGTAGCACAACGGCCACAGTTCACATCTATGAAGGTTAACATCATTCAACATCAGCAGCACTTGTTACAATTGCAGACATTCGACAAGGTACGATGGTATCTCGGGTCTCGACAAGGATTAAAGAGAAGTGGCACAACGGCCAGTTCACAACTGTGAAGGCTAATATCATTCAACATCAGCAACACTTGTTACAATTGCAGACATTCGACATGTCATTGTGATATCTCAAGTCACGACAAGGATTAAAGAGAAGTGGCACAACGGCCACTGTTCACATCTGTGAACTGTAATATCGTTCAACATCAGCAGCACTTGTTGCAATTGCAGACATTCGACACGTTATTGTGATATCTAAAGTCTCCACAAGGATTAAAGAGATGTGGCACAACAGCCATAGTTCACATCTGTGAAGTGTAATATCATTCAACATCAGCAGCTCTTATGACAATTGCAGACATTCGACACGTCACGATGATATCTCAAGTCTCGACAAGCAATATAGAGAAGTGGCACAACAGCCAAAGTTCACATCTGTGAAGTGTAAAATCATTCAACATCAGCAACACTTGTTACAATTGCAGACATTCGACACGTCCCTGTGATATCTCAAGCCTCGACAAGGATTAAAGTGAAGTGGCACAACGGCCACAGTGCACATCTGTGAAGTGTAAAATCAATCAACATCAGCAGCACATGTTACAATTGCAGACATTCGACATGTCATTATGATATCTCAAGTCTCGACAAGCATTATAGAGAAGTGGCAAAACGGCCACAGTTCACATCCGTGAACTGTAATATCATTCAACATCAGCAGCACTTGTTACAATTGCAGACATTCGACATGTCATTGTGATATCTCAAGTAAGACAAGGATTAAAGAGAAGTGGCACAACGGCCACTGTTCACATCTGTGAACTGTAATATCATTCAACATCAGCAGCACTTGTTACAATTGCAGACATTCGACACGTTATTGTGATATCTCAAGTCTCGAATAGGATTAATGAGAAGTGGCACAACGGCCACAATTCACATCTGTGAAGTGTACAGTCATTCAACATCAGCAGCGCTTGTTACAATTGCAGACATTCGACACGTCACGATGATATATCAAGTTTCGACAAGGATTAAAGAGAAGTGGCACAACGGCCACAGTTCACATCTATGAAGGGTAATATCATTCAACATCAGCAGCACTTGTTACAATTGCAGACATTCGACATGTCATTGTGATATCTCAAGTCTCGGATATGATTAAAGCGAAGTGGCACAGCGGCCACAGTTCGCATCTGTGAAGTGTAAAATCATTCAACATCAGCAGCACTTTTTACAATTGCAGACATTCGACACGTCCCTGTGATATCTCAAGCCTCGACAAGGATTAAAGAGAAGTGGCACAAGGGCCAGTTCACACCTGTGAAGTGTGAAATCATTCAACATCAGCAGCACTTTTTAGAATTGCAGACATTCGACATGTCATTGTGATATCTCAAGTCTCGACAAGCATTATAGACAAGTGGCAAAACGGCCACAGTTCACAACTGTGAAGGCTAATATCATTCATCAGCAGCAGCACTTGTTACAATTGCAGACATTCGACACGTCAAGATGATATCTCATGTCTCGACTAGGATAAAAGAGAAGTGGTACAACGGCCACAGTTCCCATCTGTTAAGTGTAAAGTCATTCAATATCAGCAGCATTTGTAACAATTGCAGACATTCGACACGTCACTGTGATATCTCAAGTCTCGAATAGGATTAAAGAAAAATGGCACAACGGCCAGTTCACACCTGTGAAGTGTGAAATCATTCAACATCAGCAGCACTTGTTACAACTGCAGACAATCGACACGTTACTGTGATCTTAGATCTAGACTAGGATTAAAGAGAAGTGGTACAACGGCCACTGTTCACATCTGTTAAGTGTAAAATCATTCAACATCAGCAGCACTTGTTACAATTGCAGACATTCGACTCGTCATTGTGATATCCCAAGTCTCCACAAGGAGTAAAGAGAAGTGGCACAACGGCCACAGTTCACATCTATGAAGGGTAATATCATTCAACATCAGCAGCACTTGTTAGAATTGCAGACATTCGACACGTCCCTGTGATATCTCAAGCCTCGACAAGGATTAAAGAGAAGTGGCACAACGGCCAGTTCACAACTGTGAAGGCTAATATCATTCAACATCAGCAACACTTGTTACAATTGCAGACATTCGACACGTCCCTGTGATATCTCAAGCCTCGACAAGGATTAAAGAGAAGTGGCACAACGGCCAGTTCACAACTGTGAAGTGCAATATCATTCAACATCAGCAGCACTTGTTGCAATTGCAGACATTCGACACGTTATTGTGATATCTAAAGTCTCCACAAGGATTAAAGAGATGTGGCACAACAGCCATAGTTCACATCTGTGAAGTGTAATATCATTCAACATCAGCAGCACTTGTTACAGTTGCAGACATTCGACACGTTATTGTGATATCCCAAGTCTCCACAAGGACTAAAGAGAAGTGGCACAATGGCCACTGTTCACATCTGTGAAGTTTACAGTCATTCAACATCAGCAGCACTTGTTACAATTCCAGACATTCGACAGGTCACGATGGTATTTCGAGTCTCAACAACAATTAAACAGAAGTGGCACAACGGCCACAGTTCACATCTGAAGTGTGAAATCATTCGACATCAGCAGCACTTGTTACAATTGCAGACATTCGACATGTCACTGTAATATCTCAAGTCTCGACAAGGATTAAAGTGAAGTGGCACAATGGCCACTGTTCACATTTGTGAAGTGTAAAATCATTGAGCATCAGCAGCATTTGTTGCTATTGCAGACATTGGACACGTGTTTGTGATATTTCAAGTCTCGACAAGGATTAAAGAGGAGTGGTACAACGGCCACAGTTCACATCTGTGAAGTGTAAGATCATTCAACATCAGCAGCACTTGTTACAATTGCAGACATTCGACACGTCCCTGTGATATCTCAAGCCTCGACAAGGATTAAAGAGAAGCGGCACAACGGCCAGTTCACACCTGTGAAAGGTGAAATCATTCAACATCAGCAGCACTTGTTAGAATTGCAGACATTCGACACGTCCCTGTGATATCTCAAGCCTCGACAAGGATTAAAGAGAAGTGGCACAACGGCCAGTTCACACCTGTGAAGTGTGAAATCATTCAACATCAGCAGCACTTATTAGAATTGCAGACATTGGACACGTCATTGTGATATCTCAAGCCTCGACAAGGATTAAAGAGAAGTGGTACAACGGCCACAATTCACATCTGTGAAGTGTACAGTCATTCAACATCAGCAGCACTTGTTACAATTGCAGACATTCGACACGTCACGATGATATCTCAAGTCTCGACAAGGATTAAAGAGAAGTGGCACAACGGCCACAGTTCACATCTGTGAAGTGTAAAATCATTCAACATCAGCAGCACTTGTTACAATTGCAGACATTCGACACGTCACGATGGTATCTCGGGTCTCGACAAGGATTAAAGGGAAGTGGCACAACGGCCACATTTCACATCTGTGAAGTGCAATATCATTCAACATCAGCAGCACTTGTTACAATTGCAGACATTCGACACGTCACGATGATATCTCAAGACTCGACAAGGATTAAAGAGAAGTGGCAAAACGGCCACAGTTCACACCTGTGAAGTTTAAAATCATTCAACATCAGCAGCACTTGTTACAATTACAGACATTCCACAGGTCACGATGGTATCTTGAGTCTCCACAAGGATTAAACAGAAGTGGCACAACGGCCACAGTTCACATCTGTGAAGTGTGAAATCATTCAACATCAGCAGCAGTTGTTACAATTGCAGACATTCGACACGTCACGATGATATATCAAATCTCGACAAGGATTAAAGAGAAGTGGCACAAGGGCCAGTTCACACCTGTGAAGTGTGAAATCATTCAACATCAGCAGCACTTGTTAGAATTGCAGACATTCGACACGTCACGATGATATATCAAGTCTCCACAAGGATTAAAGAGAAGTGGCACAACGGCCACAGTTCACATTTGTGAAGGGTACAGTCATTCAACATCAGCAGCACTTGTTACAATTGCAGGCATTCGACAGGTCACGATGGTATCTCGGGTCTCGACAAGGATTAAAGAAAAATGGCACAACGGCCAGTTCACACCTGTGAAGTGTGAAATCATTCAACATCAGCAGCACTTGTTACAACTGCAGACAATCGACACGTTACTGTGATCTCAGATCTCGACTAGGATTAAAGAGAAGTGCACAACGGCCACGGTTCACATCTATGAAGGGTAATATCATTCAACATCAGCAGCACTTGTTAGAATTGCAGACATTCGACACGTCCCTGTGATATCTCAAGCCTCGATAAGGATTAAAGAGAAGCGGCACAACGTCCAGTTCACACCTGTGAAGTGTGAAATCATTCAACATCAGCAGCACTTGAGAAATTGCAGACATTCGACACGTCGTTGTGATATCTCAAGCCTCGACAAGGATTAAAGAGAAGTGGTACAACGGCCACAATTCACATCTGTGAAGTGTACAGTCATTCAACATCAGCAGCACTTGTTAGAATTGCAGACATTCGACACGACATTGTGATATCTCAAGTCTCGACAAGGATTAAAGAGAAGTGGCACAACGGCCACAGTTCACATCTGTGAAGGGTAATATCATTCAACATCAGCAGCACTTGTTACAATTGCAGACATTCGACTCGTCATTGTGATATCTCAAGTTTCGACAAGGATTAAAGTGAAGTGGCACAATGGCCACTGTTCACATTTGTGAAGTGTAAAATCATTGAGCATCAGCAGCATTTGTTGCTATTGCAGACATTGGACACGTGTTTGTGATATTTCAAGTCTCGACAAGGATTAAAGAGGAGTGGTACAACGGCCACAGTTCACATCTGTGAAGAGTAAGATCATTCAACATCAGCAGCACTTATTAGAATTGCAGACATTCGACACGTCCCTGTGATATCTCAAGCCTCGACAAGGATTAAAGAGAAGTGGCACAACGGCCAGTTCACACCTGTGAAGTGTGAAATCATTCAACATCAGCAGCACTTATTAGAATTGCAGACATTCGACACGTCATTGTGATATCTCAAGCCTCGACAAGGATTAAAGAGAAGTGGTACAAGGGCCACAATTCACATCTGTGAAGTGTACAGTCATTCAGCATCAGCAGCACTTGTTACAATTGCAGACATTCGACACGTCATTGTGATATCTCAAGTTTCGACAAGGATTAAAGAGAAGTGGCACAACGGCCTCAGTTCACACCTGTGAAATGTAAAATCATTCAACATCAGCAGCACTTGTTACAATTGCAGAATTTGGACAGGTCACGATGGTATCTCGGGTCACGACAAGAATTAAAGAGAAGTGGCACAACGGCCACAGTTCACATCTATGAAGGGTAATATCATTCAACATCAGCAGCACTTGTTAGAATTGCAGACATTCGACAAGTCACGATGGTATCTCGGGTCTCGACAAGGATTAAAGAGAAGTGGCACAACGGCCACAGTTCACATCTATGAAGGGTAATATCATTCAACATCAGCAGCACTTGTTACAATTGCAGAATTTGGACAGGTCACGATGGTATCTCGGGTCTCGACAAGAATTAAAGAGAAGTGGCACAACGGCCACAGTTCACATCTATGAAGGGTAATATCATTCAACATCAGCAGCACTTGTTAGAATTGCAGACATTCGACAAGTCACGATGGTATCTCGGGTCTCGACAAGGATCAAAGAGAAGTGGCACAACGGCCACAGTTCACATCTATGAAGGGTAATATCATTCAACATCAGCAGCACTTGTTAGAATTGCAGACATTCGACAAGTCACGATGGTATCTCGGGTCTCGACAAGGATTAAAAGAGAAGTGGCACAACGGCCACAGTTCACATCTATGAAGGGTAATATCATTCAACATCAGCAGCACTTGTTAGAATTGCAGACATTCGACAAGTCACGATGGTATCTCAAGCCTCGACAAGGATTAAAGAGAAGTGGCACAACGGCCACAGTTCACATCTGTGAACTGTAATATCATTCAGTATCAGCAGCACTTGTTGCAATTGCAGACATTCGACAGGTTATTGTGATATCTCAAGTCTCCACAAGGATTAAAGCGAAGTGGCACAACACCCACAGTTCACATCTGTGAAGTGTAATATCATTCAACATCAGCAGCACTTGTTAGAATTGCAGACATTCCACACGTCCCTGTGATATCTCAAGCCTTGACAAGGATTAAAGAGAAGTGGTACAACGGCCACAATTCACATCTGTGAAGTGTACAGTCATTCAACATCAGCAGCACTTGTTACAATTGCAGACATTCGACACGTCACGATGATATCTCAAGTCTCGACAAGGATTAAAGAGAAGTGGCACAACGGCCACAGTTCACATCTGTGAAGGGTAATATCATTCAACATCAGTAGCACTTGTTACAATTACAGACATTCGACTCGTCATTGTGATATCTCAAGTTTCGACAAGGATTAAAGTGAAGTGGCACAATGGCCACAGTTCACATCTATGAAGGGTAATATCGTTCAACATCAGCAGCACTCGTTCCAATTGCAATTAATTTTTTGTATTTTTTTAAAAAATTTTTATTTTTTGTATTTTTATACTTTTTTTTATTTATGTTTTTTATTTATTTTTTTTTTATTTTTTTAATTTTTTTATTTTTTTTATTATATTATTTTTTTTATTGTTCACATCTGTGAAGTGTACAGTCATTCAACATCAGCAGCACTTGTTACAATTGCAGACATTCGACACGTCCCTGTGATATCTCAAGTCTCCACAAGGATTAACGAGATGTGGCACTAGAGCCACAGTTCACATCTGTAAAGTGTAATATCATTCAACAACAGCAGCACTTGTTACAATTGCAGACATTCGACTGTCATTGTGATATCTCAAGTCACGACAAGGATTAAAGTAAAGTGGCACAATGGACACTGTTCACATCTGTGAAGTGTACAGTCATTCAGCATCAGCAGCACTTGTTACAATTGCACACATTTGAGAGGTCACGATGGTATCTCGGGTCTCGACAAGGATTAAAGAGAAGTGGCACAACGGCCACAGTTCACACCTGTGAAGTGTAAAATCATTCAACATCAGCAGCACTTGTTACAATTGCAGACATTCGACAAGTCACGATGGTATCTCGGGTCTCGATAAGGATTAAAGAGAAGTGGCACAACGGCCACAGTTCACATGTATGAAGGGTAATATCATTCAACATCAGCAGCACTTGTTAGAATTGCAGACATTCGACACGTGCATGTGATATCTCAAGCCTCGACAAGGATTAAAGAAAAATGGCACAACGGCCAGTTCACACCTGTGAAGTGTGAAATCATTCAACATCAGCAGCACTTGATACAACTGCAGACAATCGACACGTTACTGTGATCTCAGATCTCGACTAGGATTAAAGAGAAGTGGTACAACGGCCACAGTTTACATCTGTGAAGTGTACAGTCATTGAACATCAGCATCACTTGTTAGAATTGCAGACATTCGACACGACATTGTGATATCTCAAGTCTCGACAAGGATTAAAGAGAAGTGGCACAACGGCCACAGTTCACGTCTGTGAAGTGTAAAATCATTATTATCAGCAGCTTTTGTAACAATTGCAGACATTCGACAAGTCACTGTGATATCTGAAGTCACGACAAGGATTAAAGATAAGTGCACAACTGCCACTGTTCACATCTATGAAGGGTAATATCATTCAACATCAGCAGCACTTGTTAGAATTGCAGACATTCGACACGTCCCTGTGATATCTCAAGCCTCGACAAGGATTAAAGAGAAGCGGCACAACGCCCAGTTCACAACTGTGAAGTGTGAAATCATTCAACATCAGCAGCACTTGTTAGAATTGCAGACATTCGACACGTCATTGTGATATCTGAAGCCTCGACAAGGATTAAAGAGAAGTGGTACAACGGCCACAATTCACATCTGTGAAGTGTACAGTCATTCAACATCAGCAGCACTTGTTAGAATTGCAGACATTCGACACGACATTGTGATATCTCAAGTCTCGACAAGGATTAAAGAGAAGTGGCACAACGGCCACAGTTCACATCTGTGAAGTGTAAAATCATTCAACATCAGCAGCACCTGTTACAATTGCAGACATTCGACTCGTCATTGTGATATCCCAAGTCTCCACAAGGAGTAAAGAGAAGTGGCACAACGGCCACTGTTAACATCTGTTAAGTGTAAAATCATTCAACATCAGCAACACTTGTTACTATTGCAGACATTCGACACGTCCCTGTGATATCTCAAGTCCCGACAAGAATTAAAGTGAAGTGGCACAACGGCCACAGTTCACATCTATGAAGGGTAATATCGTTCAACATCAGCAGCACTTGTTACAATTGCAACTAATTTTTTGTATTTTTTTTTAATTTTTTTATTTTTTGTATTTTTTTTAATTTTTTTATTTTTTGTATTTTTTTTATTTTTAATTTTTTTTATTTTTTTTTATTTTTTTTATTTTTTTTATTTTTTTGATGTTTTTATTTTTTTTATTTTTTTTTATTGTTCACATCTGTGAAGTGTACAGTCATTCAACATCAGCAGCACTTGTTACAATTGCAGACATTCGACACGTCCCTGTGATATCTCAAGTCTCCACAAGGATTAACGAGATGTGGCACAACAGCCACAGTTCACATCTGTGAAGTGTAATATCATTAAACATCAGCAGCACTTGTTACAATTGCAGACATTCGACACGTCCATGTGATATCTCAAGTCTCGACAAGGATTAAAGTGAAGTGGCACAACGGCCACAGTTCGCATCTATGAAGGGTAATATCATTCAACATCAGCAGCACTTGTTACAATTGCAGACATTCGACACGTCACTGTGATATCTCAAGTTTCGACAAGGATTAAAGTGAAGTGGCACAATGGCCACTGTTCACATCTATGAAGGGCAATATCGTTCAACATCAGCAGCACTCGTTACAATTGCAATTAATTTTTTGTATTTTTTTCTATTTTTTGTATTTTTTGTATTTTTTTTAATTTGTTTATTTTTTGCATTTTTTTTAATTTTTTTATTTTTTTTATTTTATTTATTTTTTTTATTTTTTTTATTTTTTTATTTTTTTTATTTTTTTTATTTTTTTTATATTTTTATTTTTTTTTATTTTTTTATTTTTTTTTTTTATGTTCACATCTGTGAAGTGTACAGTCATTCAACATCAGCAGCACTTGTTACAATTGCAGACATTCGACACGTTCCTGTGATATCTCAAGTCTCCACAAGGATTAACGAGATGTGGCACAACAGCCACAGTTCACATCTGTGAAGTGTAATATCATTCAACATCAGCAGCACTTGTTACAATTGCAGACATTCGACATGTCATTGTGATATCTCAAGTCTCGACAAGAATTAAAGTGAAGTAGCACAACGGCTACAGTTCACACCTGTGAAGTGTAAAATCATTCAACATCAGCAGCACTTGTTACAATTGCAGAATTTGGACAGGTCACGATGGTATCTCGGGTCTCGACAAGAATTAAGTGAAGTGGCACAACGGCCATAGTTCACATCTATGAAGGGTAATATGGTTCAACATCAGCAGCACTCGTTACAATTGCAATTAATTTTTTGTATTTTTTGTAATTTTTTTATTTTTTTTATTTCTTTATTTTTTTTTATTTTTTTATTTTTTTTTATTTTTTTATTTTTTTCATTTTTTTATTTTTTTTATTTTTTTATTTTCTTTATTTTCTTTATTTTTTTTTTATTTTTTTTATTATTTTTATCATTTTTATTTTTTTTTATTTTTTTTGTTTTTATTTTTTTTATTTTTTTTTATTGTTCACATCTGTGAAGTGTACAGTCATTCAACATCAGCAGCACTTGTTACAATTGCAGACATTCGACATATTGTGATATCTCAAGTCACGACAAGGATTAAAGAGAAGTGGCACAACGGCCACTGTTCACACCTGTGAAGTGTGAAATCATTCAACATCAGCAGCACTTGTTAGAATTGCAGACATTCGACACGTCCCTGTGATATCTCAAGCCTCGACAAGGATTAAAGAGAAGCGGCACAACGGCCACTGTTCACACCTGTGAAGTGTGAAATCATTCAACATCAGCAGCACTTGTTAGAATTGCAGACATTCGACACGTCCCTGTGATATCTCAAGCCTCAACAAGGATTATAGTGAATTGGCACAACGGCCACAATTAACATCTGTGAAGTGTACAGTCATTCAACAACAGCAGCACTTGTTACAATTGCAGACATTCGACAGGTCACGATGGTATCTCGGGTCTCGACAAGGATTAAAGTGAAGTGGCACAACGGCCACAGTTCACATTTATGAAGGGTAATATCGTTCAACATCAGCAGCACTCGTTACAATTGCAATTAATTTTTTGTATTTTTTTTTAATTTTTTGTATTTTTTTTAATTTTTTTAATTTTTTTATTTTTTGTATTTTTTTGTATTTTTTTTATTTTTTTTTAATTTTTTTAATTATTTTTTTTTATTTTTTTTATTTCTTTTATTTTTTTTATTTTTTTATTTTTTTTTTTTTTATTTTTTTTTATTGTTCACATATGTGAAGTGTACAGTCATTCAACATCAACAGCACTTGTTACATTTGCAGACATTCGACACGTCATTGTGATATCTCAAGCCTCGACAAGGATTAAGGTGAAGTGGCACAACGGCCACAGTTCACATCTGTGAAGTATAGTCATTCAGCAACAGCAGCACTTGTTACAATTGCAGACATTCGACAGGTCACGATGGTATCTCGGGTATCGACAAGGATTAAAGTGAAGTGGCGCAACGGCCACAGTTCACATCTATGAAGGGTAATATCGTTCAACATCAGCAGCACTCGTTACAATTGCAATTAATTTTTTGTATTTTTTTTTTAATTTTTTGTATTTTTTTTTAATTTTTTTAATTTTTTTAATTTTTTTATTTTTTGTATTTTTTTTGTATTTTTTATTTTTTTTATTTTTTTTTATTTTATTTTTTTTATTTTTTTTTATTGTTCACATATGTGAAGTGTACAGTCATTCAACATCAGCAGCACTTGTTACAATTGCAGACATTCGACACGTCCCTGTGATATCTCAAGTCTCCACAAGGATTAACGAGATGTGGCACAATGGCTACTGTTCGCATCTGTGAAGTGTACAGTCATTCAACATCAGCAGCACTTGTTACAGTTGCACACATTTGACAGGTCACGATGGTATCTCGGGTCTCGACAAGAATTAAAGAGAAGTGGCACAACGGCCACAGTTCACACCTGTGAAGTGTAAATTCATTCAACATCAGCAGCACTTGTTAGAATTGCAGACATTCGACACGTCCCTGTGATATCTCAAGCCTCGACAAGGATTAAAGTGAAGTGGCACAACGGCCACAGTTCACATCTATGAACGGTAATTTCATTCAACATCAGCAGCAGTTGTTACAATTGCAGACATTCGACACGTGACGATGATATCTCAAGTCGCAAGGATTAAAGTGAAGTGGCACAACGGCCACAGTTCACATCTATGAAGGGTAATATCGTTCAACATCAGCAGCACTCGTTACAATTGCAATTAATTTTTTGTATTTTTTGTATTTTTTGTATTTTTTTTATTTTTTATTATTTTCATTTTTTTATTTTTTTGTTTTTATTTTTTTAATTTTTTTTTATTGTTCACATCTGTGAAGCGTAGTCATTCAACATCAGCAGCACTTGTTACAATTGCAGGCATTCGACATGTCATTGTGATATCTCAAGTCACGACAAGGATTAAAGAGAAGTGGCACAACGGCCACTGTTCACACCTGTGAAGTGTGAAATCATTCAACATCAGCAGCACTTGTTAGAATTGCAGACATTCGACACGTCCCTGTGATATCTCAAGCCTCGACAAGGATTAAAGAGAAGCGGCACAACGGCCAGTTCACACCTGTGAAGTGTGAAATCATTCAACATCGGCAGCACTTGTTAGAATTGCACACATTTGACAGGTCACGATGGTATCTCGGGTCTCGACAAGGATTAAAGAGAAGTGGCACAACGGCCACAGTTCACACTTGTTAAGTGTAAAATCATTCATCAGCAGCACTTGTTACAATTGCAGAATTTGGACAGGTCACGATGGTATCTCGGGTCTCGACAAGGATTAAAGAGAAGTGGCACAACGGCCACAGTTCACACCTGTGAAGTGTAAAATCATTCAACATCAGCAGCACTTGTTACAATTGCAGAATTTGGACAGGTCACGATGGTATCTCAGGATTGACAAGCATTAAAGAGAAGTGGCACAACGGCCACTGTTCACATCTATGAACTGTAATATCATTCAACATCAGCAACACTTTTTGCAATTGCAGACATTCGACACGTTATTGTGATATCTCAAGTCTCGACAAGGATTAAAGAGAAGTGGCAAAACGGCCACAGTTCACATCTGTGAGGTGTAAAATCATTCAACATCAGCAGCACTTGTTACAATTGCAGACATTCGACACGTCATTGTGATATCTCAAGTCTCGACAAGGATTAAAGAGAAGTGGCACAACGGCCACAGTTCACATCTGTGAAGGGTGTTATCATTCAACATCAGCAGCACTTGTTACAATTGCAGACATTCGACACGTCACGATGATATCTCAAGTTTCGACAAGGATTAAAGTGAAGTGGTACAACGGCCACAGTTCACATCTATGAAGGGTAATATCGTTGAACATCAGCAGCACTTGTTACGATTGCAGAATTTGGCCAGGTCACGATGGTATCTCGGGTCTCGACAAGGATTAAAGAGAAGTGGCACAACGGCCACAGTTCACAACTGTGAAGTGTAAAATCATTCATCATCAGCAGCACTTGTTACAATTGCAGACATTCGACGAGTAATTGTGATACCTCAAGTCTCGACAAGGATTAAAGAGAAGTGGCACAACGGCCAGTTCACAACTGCGAAGGCTAATATCATTCAACATCAGCAACACTTGTTACAATTGCAGACATTCGACATGTCATTGTTATATCTCAAGTCACGACGAGGATTAAAGAGAAGTGGCACAACGGCCACTGTTCACATCTGAGAAATGTAATATCATTCAACATCAGCAGCACTTGTTGCAATTGCAGACATTTGACACGTTATTGTGATATCTAAAGTCTCCACAAGGATTAAAGAGATGTGGCACAACAGCCACAGTTCACATCTGTGAAGTGTAATATCATTCAACATCAGCAGCACTTGTTACAGTTGCAGACATTCGACACGTTATTGTGATACCCCAAGTCTCCACAAGGACTAAAGAGAAGTGGCACAATGGCCACTGTTCACATCTGTGAAGTGTACAGTCATTCAACATCAGCAGCACTTGTTACAATTCCAGACATTCGACAGGTCACGATGGTATCTCGAGTCTCGACAAGGATTAAAGAGAAGTGGCACAACGGCCACAGTCCACATCTATGAAGGTTAATATAATTCAACATCAGCAGCACTTTATACAATAGCAGACATTCGACAGGTCACGATGGTATCTCGTGTCTCGGCAAGGATTAAAGAGAAGTGGCACAACGACCACAGTTCACATCTGTGAAGGGTAATATTCAACATCAGCAACACTTGTTGCAATTGCAGACTTTCGACAAGTCCCTGTGATATCTCAAGTCTCGACAAGGATTAAAGTGAAGTGGCACAACGACCACTGTTCACATCTGTTAAGTGTATAATCATTTAACATCAGCAGCACTTGTTACAATTGCAGACATTCGGCACGTCATTGTGATATCTCAGGTCTCGACTAGGATTAAAGTGAAGCGGTACAACGGCCACAGTTCACATCTATGAAGGGTAATATCATTCAACATCAGCAGCACTTGTTACAATTGCAGACATTCGACACGTTATTTTGATATCTCAAGTCTCCACAAGGATTAAAGAGATGTGGCACAACCGCCACAGTTCACATCTGTTAAGTGTGAAATCATTCAACATCAGTAGCACTTTTACAATTGCAGACATTCGACACGCCATTGTGATATCTCAAGTCTCGAAAGGAATTAAAGAGAAGTGGCAGAACGGCCACAGTTCACATATGTTAAGTGTAAAATCATTCAGCATCAGCAGCACTTGTTACAATTGCAGACATCCAACAGGTCACGATGGTATCTCGGGTCTCGACAAGGATTAAAGAGAAGTGGCACAACGGCCACAGTTCACATCTGTGAAGTGTGAAATCATTCAACATCAGCAGCACTTGTTACAATTGCAGACATTCGACCCGTCATTGTGATATCTCAAGCCTCGACAAGGATTAAAGTGAAGTGGCACAACGGCGACAGTTCACATCTATGAAGGGTAATTTCATTCAACATCAGCAGCAGTTGTTACAATTGCAGACATTGGACACGTGACGATGATATCTCAAGTCACAAGGATTAAAGTGAAGTGGCACAACGGCCACAGTTCACATCTATGAAGGGTAATATCGTTCAACATCAGCAGCACTCGTTACAATTGCAATTTTTTTTTTGTTATTATTTTTTAGTTTTTTTTGTTTTTATTTTTTAGTTATGTTAGTCTTGTTAGTCTTGTTAGTCTTGTTAATCTTGTTAGTCTTGTTAGTCTTGTTAGTCTTGTTAGTCTTGTTATTTTTTTTATTTTTTTTTATTTTTTTTATTTTTTTTATTGTTCACATCTGTGAAGTGCAAAATCATTCAACATCAGCAGCACTTTTTACAATTGCACACATTTGACAGGTCACGATGGTATCTCGGGTCTCGACAAGGATTAAAGAGAAGTGGCACAACGGCCACAGTTCACACCTGTGAAATGTAAAATCATTCAACATCAGCAGCACTTGTTACAATTACAGAATTTGGACAGGTCACGATGGTATCTCGGGTCTCGACAAGGATTAAAGAGAAGTGGCACAACGGCCACAGTTCACAACTGTGAAGTGTAAAATCATTCAACATCAGTAGCACTTGTTACAATTGCAGACATTCGACAAGTCACGATGGTATCTCAGGTCTCGACAAGGATTAAAGAGAAGTGGCACAACGGCAACAGTTCACATCTATGAAGGGTAATATGATTCAACATCAGCAGCACTTGTTAGAATTGCAGACATTCGACTCGTCAATGTGATATCTCAAGTTTCGACAAGGATTAAAGTGAAGTGGCACAATGGCCAGTTTACACCTGTGAAGTGTGAAATCATTCAACATCAGCAGCACTTGTTAGAATTGCAGACATTCGACACGTCCCTGTGATATCTCAAGCCTCGACAAGGATTAAAGAGAAGTGGCACAACGGCCAGTTTACACCTGTGAAGTGTGAAATCATTCAACATCAGCAGCACTTGTTAGAATTGCAGACATTCGACACGTCACGATGGTATATCAAGTCTCGACAAGGATTAAAGAGAAGTGGCACAACGTCCACAGTTCACATCTGTGAAGTGTAAAATCAATCAACATCAGCAGCACTTGTTACAATTGCAGACATTCGACATGTCATTGTGATATCTCAAGTCTCGACAAGGATTAAAGAGAAGTGGCACAACGGCCACAGTTCACATCTGTGAAGTGTACAGTCATTCAACATCCGCAGCACTTGTTACAATTGCAGACATTCGACAGGTAACGATGGTATCTCGGGTCTCGACAAGGATTAAAGAGAAGTGGCACAACGGCCACAGTTCACACCTGTGAGGTGTAAAATCATTAAACATCAGCAGCACTTGTTACAATTGCAGACATTCGACACGTCACGATGATATCTCAAGTCTCGACAAGGATTAAAGAGAAGTGGCACAACGGCCACAGTTCACATCTGTGAAGTGTAAAATCATGCATCATCAGCAAAACTTGTTACAATTGCAGACATTCGACGAGTGATTGTGATACCTAGAGTCTCGACAAGGATTAAAGTGAAGTGGCACGACGGCCACAGTTCACCTCTATGAAGGGTAAAATCGTTCAACATCAGAAGCACTCGTTATAATTGCAGACATTCGACACGTTATTGTGATATCTCAAGTCTCGACAAGCATTATAGAGAAGTGGCAAAACGGCCACAGTTCAGAACTGTGAAGGCTAATATCATTCAACATCAGCAGCACTTGTTACAACTGCAGACATTCGACACGTCACTTTAATCTCAGGTCTCGACTACGATTAAAGAGAAGTGGTACAACGGCCACAGTTCACATCTGTGAAGTGTAAAATCATTCAACATCAGCAGCACTTGTTACAATTGCAGACATTCGACACGTCACGATGATCTCAAGTCTCGACAAGCAATATAGAGAAGTGCACAACGGCCAAAGTTCACATCTGTGAAGTGTAAAAACATTCAACATCAGCAGCACTTGTTACAGTTGCAGACATTCGACACGTTATTGTGATATCCCAAGTCTGCACAAGGATTAAAGAGATGTGGCACAACGGCCACATTTCACATCTGTGAAGTGCAATATCCATCAACATCAGCAGCGCTTGTTACAATTGCAGACATTCGACACGTCACGATGATATCTCAAGACTCGACAAGGATTAAAGAGAAGGGGCAAAACGGCCACAGTTCACACCTGTGAAGTGTAAAATCATTCAACATCAGCAGCACTTGTTACAATTGCAGACATTCGACACGTCACGATATCTCAAGTCTCCACAAGGATTAAAGAGAAGTGGCACAACGGCCACAGTTGACATCTATGTAGTGTAATATCATTCAACATCAGCAGCACTTGTTACAATTACAGACATTCCACAGGTCACGATGGTATCTCGAGTCTCGACAAGGATTAAACAGAAGTGGCACAACGGCCACAGTTCACATCTGTGAAGTGTGAAATCATTCAACATCAGCAGCAGTTGTTACAATTGCAGACATTCGACACGTTATTGTGATATCTCAATACTCCACAAGGATTAAAGAGACGTGGCACAACAGCCACAGTTCACATCTGTGAAGAGTAATATCATTCAACACCAGCAGTACTTGTTACAATTGCAGACATTGACAAGTCACGATGGTATCTCGGGTCTCGACAAGGATTAAAGAGAAGTGGCACAACGGCCACAGTTCACATCTGTTAAGTGCAAAATCATTCAACATCAGCAGCACTTGTTACAATTGCAGATATTCGACACGTCCCTGTGATATCTCAAGCCTCGACAAGGATTAAAGAGAAGTGGTACAACGGCCACAATTCACATCTGTGAAGTGTACAGTCATTCAACATCAGCAGCACTTGTTACAATTGCAGACATTCGACAGGGCACGATGGTATCTCGGGTCTCGACAAGGATTAAAGAGAAGTGGCACAACAGCCACAGTTCACACCTGTGAAGTGTAAAATCATTCAACATCAGCAGCATTTGTTACAATTGCAGACATACGACTCGTCACGCTGATAACTAAAGTCTCGACTAGGACTAAAGGGAAGTAGTTCAACGGCCACAGTTCACATTTGTGAAGTTTAAAATCATTGAGCATCAGCAGGATTTGTTACAATTGCAGACATTCGACACGTCATTGTAATATCCCAAGTCTCCACAAGGAGTAGAGAGAAGTGGCACAACGGCCACTGTTCACATCTCTTAAGTGTAAAATCATTCAACATCAGCAGCACTTGTTACAATTGCAGACATTCGACACGTCATTGTGATATCTCAAGCCTCGACAAGCATTAAAGAGAAGTGGCACAACGGCCACAGTTCACATCTGTGAAGTGTAAAATCATTCAACATCAGCAACACTTGTTACAATTGCAGACATTCGACACGTCCCTGTGATATCTCAAGCCTCGAAGAGGATTAAAGATAAGTGCACAACGCCCACTGTTCACATCTGTAAAGTGTAAAATCATTCAACATCAGCAACACTTGTTACAATTGCAGACATTCGACACGTCCCTGTGATATCTCAAGTCCCGACAAGAATTAAAGTGATGTGGCACAACGGCCACAGTTCACATCTATGAAGGGTAATATCGTTCAATAACAGCAGCACTCGTTACAATTGCAATTAATTTTTTGTATTTTTTTAATTTTTTTATTTTTTGTAATTTTTTTTAATTTTTTTATTTTTTGTATTGTTTTTTAATTTTTTTATTTTTTTATTTTTTTTATTTTTTTTATTTTTTTTATTTTTTTTATTTTTTATTTATTTTTTTTTATTGTTCACATATGTGAAGTGTACAGTCATTCAACATCAGCAGCACTTGTTACAATTGCAGACATTCGACACGTCCCTGTGATATTTCAAGTCTCCACAAGGATTAACGAGATGTGGCACAACAGCCACAGTTCACATCTGTGAAGTGTAATATCATTCAACATCAGCAGCACTTGTTACAATTGCAGACATTCGACATGTCATTGTGATATCTCAAGTCACGACAAGGATTAAAGTGAAGTGGCACAATGGCCACTGTTCACATCTGTGAAGTGTACAGTCATTCAGCATCAGCAGCACTTGTTACAATTGCACACATTTGACAGGTCACGATGGTATCTCGGGTCTCGACAAGGATTAAAGAGAAGTGGCACAACGGCCACAGTTCACACCTGTGAAATGTAAAATCATTCAACATCAGCAGCACTTGTTACAATTGCAGAATTTGGACAGGTCACGATGGTATCTCGGGTCTCGACAAGAATTAAAGAGAAGTGGCACAACGGCCACAGTTCACATCTGTGAAGTGTGAAATCATTCAACATCAGCAGCACTTGTTAGAATTGCAGACATTCGACACCTCACGATGATATATCAAGTCTCGACAAGGATTAAAGAGAAGTGGCACAACGGCCACAGTTCACATCTATGAAGGGTAATGTCATTCAACATCAGCAGCACTTGTTACAATTGCAGACATTCGACATGTCATTGTGATATCTCAAGTCTCGAATATGATTAAACCGAAGTGGCACAACCGCCACAGTTCACATCTGTGAAGTGTAAAATCATTCAACATCAGCAGCACTTGTTACAATTGCAGACATTCGACACGTCATTGTGATATCTCAAGTCTCGACAAGGATTAAAGGGAAGTGGCACAACGGCCACTGTTCACATCTGTTAAGTGTAAAATCATTCAACATCAGCAACACTTGTTACAATTGCAGATATTCGACACGTCCCTGTGATATCTCAACTCCCGACAAGAATTAAAGTGAAGTGGCACAACGGCCACAGTTCACATCTATGAAGGGTAATATCGTTGAACATCAGCAGCACTTCTTACAATTGCAGAATTTGGACAGGTCACGATGGTATCTCGTGTCTCGACAAGCATTAAAGAGAAGTGGCACAACGGCCACAGTTCACATCTGTGAAGTGTAAAATCATTCATCATCAGCAGCATTTGTTACAATTGCAGACATTCGACGAGTAATTGTGATACCTCAAGTCTCGACAAGGATTAAAGGAAAGTAGCACAACGGCCACAGTTCACATCTATGAAGGTTAACATCATTCAACATCAGCAGCACTTGTTACAATTGCAGAATTTGGACAGGTCACGATGGTATCTCGGGTCTCGACAAGGATTAAAGAGAAGTGGCACAACGGCCACAGTTCGCATCTATGAAGGGTAATATCATTCAACATCAGCAGCACTTGTTAGAATTGCCGACATTCGACATGTCATTGTGATATCTCAAGTCACGACAAGGATTAAAGAGAAGTGGCACAACGGCCACTGTTCACATCTGTGAACTGTAATATCATTCAACATCAGCAGCACTTGTTGCAATTGCAGACATTCGACACGTTATTGTGATATCTAAAGTCTCCACAAGGATTAAAGAGATGTGGCACAACAGCCACAGTTCACATCTGTGAAGTGTAATATCATTCAACATCAGCAGCTCTTATGACAATTGCAGACATTTGACACGTCACGATGATATCTCAAGTCTCGACAAGCAATATAGAGAAGTGGCACAACAGCCAAAGTTCACATCTGTGAAGTGTAAAAACATTCAACATCAGCAGCACTTGTTACAGTTGCAGACATTCGACACGTTATTGTGATATCCCAAGTCTCCACAAGGACTATAGAGAAGTGGCACAATGCCCACTGTTGACATCTGTGAAGTTTACAGTCATTCAACATCAGCAGCACTTGTTACAATTCCAGACATTCGACAGGTCACGATGGTATTTCGAGTCTCGATAAGAATTAAACAGATGTGGCAAAACGGCCACAGTTCACATATGAAGTGTGAAATCATTCAACATCAGAAGCAGTTGTTAGAATTGCAGACATTCGACAAGTCACGATGTTATCTCGGGTCTCGACAAGGATTAAAGAGAAGTGGCACAACGGCCACAGTTCACATCTGTGAAGTGTAAACTCATTCATCAGCAGCACTTGTTACAATTGCAGACATTCGACACGTCATTGTGACATCTCCAGTCTCGACAAGGATTAGAGAGAAGTGGCACAACGGCCAGAATTCACATCTGTTAAGTGTAAAATCATTCAACATCAGCAGCACTTGTTACAATTGCAGACATTCGGCACGTCCCTGTGATATCTCAAGCCTCGACTAGGATTAAAGAGAAGTGGTAGAACGGCCACAGTTCACATATGTTAAGTGTAAAATCATTCAACATCAGCAGCACTTGTTACAATTGCAGGCATTCGACACGTCCCTGCGATATCTCAAGCCTCGACAAGGATTAAAGAGAAGTGGTACAACGGCCACAATGCACATCTGTTAAGTGTAAAATCATTCAACATGAGCAACACTTGTTACAATTGCAGACATTCGACACGTCACGATCATATATCAAGTCTCGACAAGCAATAGAGAAGTGGCACAACGGCCAAAGTTCACATCTGTTAAGTGTAAAATCATTCAACATCAGCAGCACTTGTTACAATTGCAGAATTTGGACAGGTCACGATGGTATCTCGGGTCTCGACCAGCATTAAAGAGAAGTGGCACAACGGCCACAGTTCACATCTATGAAGTGTAAAATCATTCAACATCGGCAGAACGTGTTACAATTGCAGACATTCGACACGTCACTGTAATATCTCAAGTCTCGACAAGGATTAAAGTGAAGTGGCACAATGGCCACTGTTCACATCTGTGAAGTGTACAGTCATTCAGCATCAGCAGCACTTGTTACAATTGCAGACATTCGACAGGTCACGATGGTATCTCGGGTCTAGACAAGGATTAAAGAGAAGTGGCACAACGGCCACAGTTCACATCTGTGAAGTGTAAAATCATTCATCATCAGCAGCACTTGTTACAATTGCAGACATTCGACGAGTAATTGTGATACCTCAAGACTCGGCAAGGATTAAAGAGAAGTGGCACAACGACCACAGTTCACATCTGTGAAGTGTAAAATCATTCAACATCAGCAGCACTTGTTACAATTGCAGACATTCGACACGTCACGATGGTATCTCGGGTCTCGACAAGGATTAAAGGGAAGTGGCACAACGGCCACATTTCACATCTGTGAAGTGCAGTATCATTCAACATCAGCAGCACTTGTTACAATTGCAGACATTCGACACGTCACGATGATATCTCAAGACTCGACAAGGATTAAAGAGAAGTGGCAAAACGGCCACAATTCACATCAGTTAAGTGTAAAATCATTCAACATCAGCAGCACTTGTTACAATTGCAGACATTCGACACGTTATTATGATATCTCAAGTCTCCACAAGGATTAAAGAGAAGTGGCAAAATGGTCACAGTTCACATCTGTGAAGTGTAAAATCATTCATCATCAGCAGCATTTGTTACAATTGCAGACATTCGACACGTCACGATGATATCTCAAGTCTCGACAAGCATTATAGAGAAGTGGCAAAACGGCCACAGTTCACAACTGTGAAGGGTAATATCATTCAACATCAGCAGCACTCGTTACAATAGCAGACACTCGACACGTTATTGTGTTATCTCAAGTCTTGAAAAGCATTATAGAGAAGTGGCAATACGGCCACACATCACAGCTGTGAAGGCTAATATCATTCAACATCAGCAGCACTTGTTACAATTGCAGACATTCGACATGTCATTGTGATCTCAAGTCACGACAAGGATTAAAGAGAAGTGGCACAACGGCCACTGTTCACATCTGTGAAGTGTAAAATCATTAAACATCAGCAGCACTTGTTACAATTGCAGACAATCGACAAGTCACTGTGATATCTCAAGTCTCCACAAGGATTAAAGAGATGTGGCAAAAGGGTCACAGTTTACATCTGTGAAGTGTAAAATCATTCAACATCAGCAGCTCTTGTTACAATTGCAGACATTCGACACGTCACGATCTCAAGTTTCGGCAAGGATTAAAGAGAAGTGACAACAGCCGCAGTTCACATCTATGAAGGGTAATATCATTCAACATCAGCAGCAGTTGTTACATTTGCAGACATTCGACAGGTCACGATGGTATCTCGGGTCTCGACAAGGATTAAAGAGAAGTGACACAACGGCCACAGTTCACATCTATGAAGGGTAATATCATTCAACATTAGCAGTACTTGTTACATTTGCAGACATTCGACAGGTCACGATGGTATCTCGGGTGTCGACAAGGATTAAAGAGAAGTGGCAACACGGCCACAGTTCACATCTATGAAGGGCAGTTTCATTCAACATCAGCAGCACTTGTTACAATTGCAGACATTCGAAACGTCACGATACCTCAAGTCTCGACAAAGATTAAAGAGAAGTGGCACAACGGTCAAAGTTCACATTTGAGAAGTGTAAAATCATTCAACATCAGCAGCACTTGTTACAATTGCAGACTTTCGACGCGTCAGTGTGATATCTCAAGTCTCGACAAGGATTAAAGTGAAGTGGCAACACGGCCACAGTTCACATCCATGAAGGGTAATATCATTCAACATCAGCAGCACTTGTTACAATTGCAGACATTCGACACGTTATTGTGATATCTCAAGTCTCCACTAGGATTAAAGAGAAGTGGCAAAATGGTCACAGTTCACATCTATGAAGTGTAGAATCATTCATCATCAGCAGCATTTGTTACAATTGCAGACATTCGACAGGTCACGATGGTATCTCGGGTCTCGACAAGCATTAAAGAGAAGTGGCACAACGGCCACAGTTCACATCTATGAAGTGTAAAAATCATTCAACATCGGCAGAACGTGTTACAATTGCAGACATTCGACACGTCACTGTGATATCTCAAGTCTCGACAAGGATTAAAGTGAAGTGGCACAATGGCCACTGTTCACATCTGTGAAGTGTACAGTCATTCAACATCAGCAGCACTTGTTACAATTGCAGACATTCGACAGGTAACGATGGTATCTCCGGTCTCGACAAGGATTAAAGAGAAGTGGCACAACGGCCACAGTTCACATCTGTGAAGTGTAAAATCATGCATCATCAGCAAAACTTGTTACAATTGCAGACATTCGACGAGTGATTGTGATACCTCAAGTCTCGACAAGGATTAAAGTGAAGTGGCACGACGGCCACAGTTCACCTCTATGAAGGGTAAAATCGTTCAACATCAGAAGCACTCGTTACAATTGCAGACATTCGACACGTTGTGAGATCTCAAGTCTCGACAAGCATTATAGAGAAGTGGCAAAACGGCCACAGTTCAGAACTGTGAAGGCTAATATCATTCAACATCAGCAGCACTTGTTACAACTGCAGACATTCGACACGTCACTTTAATCTCAGGACTCGACTACGATTAAAGAGAAGTGGTACAACGGCCACAGTTCACATCTGTGAAGTGTAAAATCATTCAACATCAGCAGCACTTGTTACAATTGCAGACATTCGACACGTCACGATGATCTCAAGTCTCGACAAGCAATATAGAGAAGTGGCACAACGGCCAAAGTTCACATCTGTGAAGTGTAAAAACATTCAACATCAGCAGCACTTGTTACAATTGCAGACATTCGACACGTCACGATATCTCAAGTCTCCATAAGGATTAAAGAGAAGTGGCACAACGGCCACAGTTGACATCTATGTAGTGTAATATCATTCAACATCAGCAGCACTTGTTACAATTACAGACATTCGACACGTTATTGTGATATCTCAATTCTCCACAAGGATTAAAGAGACGTGGCACAACAGCCACAGTTCACATCTGTGAAGAGTAATATTCAACACCAGCAGTACTTGTTACAATTGCAGACATTCGACACGTCCCTGTGATATCTCAAGCCTCGACAAGGATTAAAGAGAAGTGGAACAACGGCCACAATTCACATCAGTGAAGTGTACAGTCATTCAACATCAGCAGCACTTGTTACAATTGCAGACATTCGACAGGTCACGATGGTATCTCGGGTCTCGACAAGGATTAAAGAGAAGTGGCACAACGGCCACAGTTCACATCTGTTAAGTGTAAAATCATTCAACATCAGCAGCACTTGTTACAATTGCAGACATTCGACACGTCCCTGTGATATCTCAAGCCTCGACAAGGATTAAAGAGAAGTGGTACAACGTCCACAATTCACATCTGTGAAGTGTACAGTCATTCAACATCAGCAGCACTTGTTACAATTGCAGACATTCGACAGGTCACGATGGTATCTCGAGTCTCGACAAGGATTAAAGAGAAGTGGCACAACAGCCACAGTTCACACCTGTGAAGTGTAAAATCATTCAACATCAGCAGCATTTGTTACAATTGCAGACATACAACTCGTCACGTTGATATCGAAAGTCTCGACTAGGACTAAAGGGAAGTAGTTCAACGGCCACAGTTCACATTTGTGAAGTTTAAAATCATTGAGCATCAGCAGCATTTGTTACAATTGCAGACATTCGACACGTCATTGTAATATCCCAAGTCTCCACAAGGGTAGAGAGAAGTGGCACAACGGCCACTGTTCACATCTGTGAAGTGTAAAATCATTCAACATCAGCAGCACTTGTTACAATTGCAGACATTCGACACGTCCCTGTGATATCTCAAGTCCCGACAAGAATTAAAGTGAAGTGGCACAACGGCCACAGTTCACATCTATGAAGATTAATATCGTTCAACATCAGCAGCACTCGTTACAATTGCAATTAATTTTTTGTATTTTTTTTAATTTTTTTATTTTTTTTAATTTTTTTTAATTTTTTTATTTTTTGTATTTTTTTTAATTTTTTTTATTTTTTTTATTTTTTTTTATTTTTTTTATTTTTTTATTTTTTTTATTTTTTTTTATTGTTCACATATGTGAAGTGTACAGTCATTCAACATCAGCAGCTTTTGTTACAATTGCAGACATTCGACACGTCCCTGTGATATCTCAAGTCTCCACAAGGATTAACGAGATGTGGCACAACTGCCACAGTTCACATCAGTGAAGTGTAATATCATTCAACATCAGCAGCACTTGTTACCATTGCATACATTCGACATGTCATTGTGATATTTCAAGTCACGACAAGGATTAAAGAGAAGTGGCACAACGACCACTGCTCACATCTGTGAAGTGTAAAATCATTCAACATCAGCAGCACTTGTTACAATTGCACACATTTGACAGGTCACGATGGTATCTCGGGTCTCGACAAGGATTAAAGAGAAGTGGCACAACGGCCACAGTTCACACCTGTGAAGTGTAAAATCATTCAACATCAGCAGCACTTGTTACAATTGCAGAATTTAGACAGGTCACGATGGTATCTCGGGTCTCGACAAGCATTAAAGAGAAGTGGCACAACGGCCACAGTTCACATCTATGAAGGGTAATATCATTCAACATCAGCAGCACTTGTTAGAATTTCAGACATTCGACACGTCCCTGTGATATCTCAAGCCTCGACAAGGATTAAAGAGAAGTGGCACAACGGCCACTGTTCACATCTGTGAACTGTAATATCATTCAGCATCAGCAGCACTTGTTGCAATTGCAGACATTCGACACGTTATTGTGAGATCTCAAGTCTCCACAAGGATTAAAGCGAAGTGGCACAACACCCACAGTTCACATCTGTGAAGTGTAATATCATTCAACATCAGCAGCTCTTTTTACAATTGCAGACATTCGACACGTTATTGTGATATCTAAAGTCTCCAAAGGGATTAAAGAGATGTGGCACAACGGCCACTGTTCACATTTGTGAAGTGTAAAATCATTGAGCATCAGCAGCATTTGTTGCTATTGCAGACATTGGACACGTCTTTGTGATATTTCAAGTCTCGACAAGGATTAAAGAGAAGTGGTACAACAGCCACAGTTCACATCTGTGAAGTGTAAGATCATTCAACATCAGGAGCACTTGTTACAATTGCAGACATTCGACACGTCCCTGTGATATCTCAAGCCTGGACAAGGATTAAAGAGAAGCGGCACAACGGCCAGTTCACACCTGTGAAGTGTGAAATCTTTCAACATCAGCAGCACTTGTTAGAATTGCAGACATTCGACACGTCCCTGTGATATCTCAAGCCTCGACAAGGATAAAAGAGAAGTGGCACAACGGCCAGTTCACACCTGTGAAGTGTGAAATCATTCAACATCAGCAGCACTTATTAGAATTGCAGACATTCGTCACGTCATTGTGATATCTCAAGCCTCGACAAGGATTAAAAAGAAGTGGTACAACGGCCACAATTCACATCTGTGAAGTGTACAGTCATTCAACATCAGCAGCACTTGTTACAATTGCAGACATTCGACACGTCACGATGATATCTCAAGTCTCGACAAGGATTAAACAGAAGTGGCACAACGGCCACAGTTCACATCTGTGAAGGGTAATATCATTCAACATCAGTAGCACTTGTTACAATTACAGACATTCGACTCGTCATTGTGATATCTCAAGTTTCGACAAGGATTAAAGTGAAGTGGCACAATGGCCACTGTTCACATCTGTGAAGGGCAATATCATTGAACATCAGCAGCACTTGTTAAATTGCAGACATTCGACACGTCCCTGTGATATCTCAAGTCCCGACAAGAATTAAAGTGAAGTGGCACAACGGCCACAGTTCACATCTATGAAGGGTAATATCGTTCAACATCAGCAGCACTCGTTACAATTGCAATTAATTTTTTGTATTTTTTTTAAATTGTTTTATTTTTTGTATTTTTATATTTTTTTTATTTATGTTTTTTATTTTTTTTAATTTTTTTTTATTTTTTTAATGTTTTTATTTTTTTATTTTTTTTATTTTTTTTAGTTTTATTTATTTTTTTTTATTTTTTTTATTTATTTATTTTTTTTTTTATTTTTTTTATTATATTTTTTTTATTGTTCACATCTGTGATGTGTACAGTCATTCAACATCAGCAGCACTTGTTACAATTGCAGACTTTCGACACGTCCCTGTGATATCTCAAGTCTCCACAAGGATTAAGAGATGTGGCACAACAGCCACAGTTCACATCTGTGAAGTGTAATATCATTCAACATCAGCAGCACTTGTTACAATTGCAGACATTCGACTGTCATTGTGATATCTCAAGTCACGACAACGATTAAGGGGAAGTGGCACAATGGCCACTGTTCACATCTGTGAACTGTACAGTCATTCAGCATCAGCAGCACTTGTTACAATTGCAGAATTTGGACAGGTCACGATGGTATCTCGGGTCTCGACAAGGATTAAAAAGAAGTGGCACAACGGCCACAGTTCACATCTATGAAGGGTAATATCATTCAACATCAGCAGCACTTGTTAGAATTGCAGACATTCGACACGTCCATGTGATATCTCAAGCCTCGACAAGGATTAAAGAGAAGTGGCACAACGGCCACAGTTCACATCTGTGAAGTGTGAAATCATTCAACATCAGCAGCACTTGTTAGAATTGCAGACATTCGACACGTCCCTTTGATATCTCAAGCCTCGACAAGGATTAAAGAGAAGTGGCACAACGGCCACAGTTCACATCTGTGAAGGGTAGAGTCATTCAACATCAGCAGCACTTGTTACAATTGCAGACATTCGACAGGTCACGATGGTATCTCGGATCTCGACAAGGATTAAAGAGAAGTGGCACAACGGCAACAGTTCACACCTGTGAAGTGTAAAATTATTCAACATCAGCAGCCTTGTTACAATTGCAGACATTCGACCCGTCAAGATGATATCTCAAGTCTCGACTAGGATTAAAGAAAAATGGCACAACGGCCAGTTCACACCTGTGAAGTGTGAAATCATTCAACATCAGCAGCACTTGTTACAACTGCAGACAATCGACACGTTACTGTGATCTCAGATCTCGACTAGGATTAAAGAGAAGTGGTACAACGGCCACAGTTTACATCTGTTAAGTGTAAAATCATTCAATATCAGCAGCTTTTGTAACAATTGCAGACATTCGACAAGTCACTGTGATATCTCAAGTCACGACAAGGATTAAAGATAAGTGCACAACTGCCACTGTTCACATCTATGAAGTGTGAAATCATTCAACATCAGCAGCACTTGTTAGAATTGCAGACATTCGACACGTCCCTGTGATATCTCAAGCCTCGACAAGGATTAAAGAGAAGTGGCACAACGGCCAGTTCACAACTGTGAAGGCCAATATCATTCAACATCAGCAACACTTGTTACAATTACAGACATTCGACATGTCATTGTTATCTCAAGTCACGTCAAGGATTAAAGAGAAGTGGCACAACGGCCACTGTTCACATCTGTGAACTGTAATATCATTCAGCATCAGCAGCACTTGTTGCAATTGCAGACATTCGACACGTTATTGTGATCTCAGATCTCGACTAGGATTAAAGAGAAGTGGTACAACGGCCACAGTTTACATCTGTTAAGTGTAAAATCATTCAACATCAGCAGCACTTTATAGAATAGCAGACATTCCACAGGTCACGATGGTATCTCGGGTCTCGGCAAGGATTAAAGAGAAGTGGCACTACGACCACAGTTCACATCTGTGAAAGGTAATATTCAACATCAGCAACACTTGTTGCAATTGCAGACTTTCGACACGTCCCTGTGATATCTCAAGTCTCGACAAGGATTAAAGTGAAGTGGCAAAACGACCACTGTTCACATCTGTTAAGTGTATAATCATTTAACATCAGCAGCACTTGTTACAATTGCAGACATTCGACAAGTCACGATGGTATCACGGGTCTCGACAAGGATTAAAGAGAAGTGGCACAACAGCCACAGTTCACATCTATGAAGGGTAATATCATTCAACATCAGCAGCACTTGTTAGAATTGCAGACATTCGACACGTCCCTGTGATATCTCAAGCCTCGACGAGGATTAAAGAGAAGTGGCACAACGGCCAGTTCACACCTGTGAAGTGTGAAATCATTCAACATCAGCAGCACTTGTTAGAATTGCAGACATTCGGCACGTCATTGTGATATCTCAGGTCTCGACTAGGATTAAAGTGAAGTGGTACAACGGCCACAGTTCACATCTATGAAGGGTAATATCATTCAACATCAGCAGCACTTGTTAGAATTGCAGACATTCGACACGTTATTGTGATATCTCAAGTCTCCACAAGGATTAAAGAGATGTGGCACAACAGCCACAGTTCACATCTGTGGACTGTAATATCATTCAACATCAGCAGCACTTGTTGCAATTGCAGACATTCGACACGTCACTGTGATATCTCGAGTCTCGACAAGGATTAAAGAGAAGTGGCACAACGGCCACAGTTCACATCTATGAAGGATAATATCGTTCAACATCAGATGCACTCGTTACAATTGCAAATAATTTTTTGTATTTTTTTTAATTTTTTTTAATTTTTTTATTCTTTTATTTTTTTTAATTTTTTTTATTTTTTTTATTTTTTTTATTTTTTTTTATTGTTCACATCTGTGAAGTGTAAAATCATTCATCATCAGCAGCACTTGTTACAATTGCAGACATTCGACGAGTAATTGTGATACCTCAAGTCTCGAAAAGGATTAAAGTGAAGTGGCACAACGTCCACAGTTCACATCTAGGAAGGGTAATATCATTCAACATCAGCAGCACTTGTTACAATTGCAGACATTCGACACGTCCGTGTGATATCAGAAGCCTCGACAAGGATTAAAGAGAAGTGGCACAACGGCCAGTTCACAACTGTGAAGGCTAATATCATTCAACATCAGCAACACGTGTTACAATTGCAGACATTCGACATGTCATTGTGATATCTCAAGTCACGACAAGGATTAAAGAGAAGTGGCACAACGGCCACTGTTCACATCTGTGAAGTGTAATATCATTCAACATCAGCACCTCTTGTTACAATTGCAGACATTCGACACGTTATTGTGTAATCTAAAGTCTCCACAAGGATTAAAGAGATGCGGCACAACGGCCACTGTTCACATTTGTGAAGTGTAAAATCATTGAGCATCAGCAGCATTTGTTGCTATTGCAGACATTGGACACGTGTTTGTGATATTTCAAGTCTCGACAAGGATTAAAGAGGAGTGGTACAACGGCCACAGTTCACATCTGTGAAGTGTAAGATCATTCAACATCAGCAGCACTTGTTACAATTGCAGACATTCGACACGTCCCTGTGATATCTCAAGCCTCGACAAGGATTAAAGAGAAGCGGCACAACGGCCAGTTCACACCTGTGAAGTGTGAAATCATTCAACATCAGCAGCACTTGTTAGAATTGCAGACATTCGACACGTCCCTGTGATATCTCAAGCCTCGACAAGGATTAAAGAGAAGTGGCACAACGGCCAGTTCACACCTGTGAAGTGTGAAATCATTCAACATCAGCAGCACTTATTAGAATTGCAGACACTCGACACGTCATTGTGATATCTCAAGCCTCGACAAGGATTAAAGAGAAGTGGTACAACGGCCACAATTCACATCCGTGAAGTGTACAGTCATTCAACATCAGCAGCACTTGTTACAATTGCAGACATTCGACACGTCACGATGATATCTCAAGTCTCGACAAGGATTAAAGAGAAGTGGCACAACGGCCACAGTTCACATCTGTGAAGGGTAATTTCATTCAACATCAGCAGCACTTGTTACAATTGCAGACATTCGACATGTCACGATGATTTTTCAAGTGTCGACAAGGATTAAAGAGAAGTGGCACAAGGGCCAGTTCACACCTGTGAAGTGTGAAATCATTCAACATCAGCAGCACTTGTTAGAATTGCAGACATTCGACATGTCATTGTGATATCTCAAGTCTCGACAAGCATTATAGACAAGTGGCAAAACGGCCACACTTCACAACTGTGAAGGCTAATATCATTCAACAACAGCAACACTTGTTACAATTGCAGACATTCGACATGTCATTGTGACATCTCAAGTCTCGACAAGGATTAAAGAGAAGTGGCACAACGGCCACAGTTCACATCTATGAAGGGTAATTTCATTCAACATCAGCAGCACTTGTTACAATTGCAGACATTCGACACGTCAAGATGATATCTCAAGTCTCGACTAGGATAAACGAGAAGTGGTACAACGGCCACAGTTCCCATCTGTTAAGTGTAAAATCATTCAATATCAGCAGCATCTGTAACAATTGCAGACATTCGACACGTCACTGTGATATCTCAAGTCTCGACAAGGATTAAAGAGAAGTGGCACAATGGCCACTGTTTATATCTGTGAAGTGTAAAATCATTAAACATCAGCAGCACTTGTTACAATTGCAGACATTCGACACGTCCATGTGAAATCTCAAGTCCCGACAAGAATTAAAGTGAAGTGGCACAACGGCCACAGTTCACATCTATGAAGGGTAATATCGTTCAACATCAGCAGCACTTGTTACAATTGCAGAATTTGGACAGGTCACGATGGTATCTCGTGTCTCGACAAGCATTAAAGAGAAGTGGCACAACGGCCACAGTTCACATCTGTGAAGTGTAAAATCATTCATCATCAGCAGCACTTGTTACAATTGCAGACATTCGACGAGTAATTGTGATACCTCAAGTCTCGACAAGGATTAAAGAAAGTAGCACAACGGCCACAGTTCACATCTATGAAGGTTAACATCATTCAACATCAGCAGCACTTGTTACAATTGCAGACATTCGACAAGTCACGATGGTATCTCGGGTCTCGACAAGGATTAAAGAGAAGTGGCACAACGGCCAGTTCACAACTGTGAAGGCTAATATCATTCAACATCAGCAACACTTGTTACAATTGCAGACATTCGACATGTCATTGTGATATCTCAAGTCACGACAAGGATTAAAGAGAAGTGGCACAACGGCCACTGTTCACATCTGTGAACTGTAATATCGTTCAACATCAGCAGCACTTGTTGCAATTGCAGACATTCGACACGTTATTGTGATATCTAAAGTCTCCACAAGGATTAAAGAGATGTGGCACAACAGCCATAGTTCACATCTGTGAAGTGTAATATCATTCAACATCAGCAGCTCTTATGACAATTGCAGACATTCGACACGTCACGATGATATCTCAAGTCTCGACAAGCAATATAGAGAAGTGGCACAACGGCCAAAGTTCACATCTGTGAAGTGTAAAATCATTAAACATCAGCAACACTTGTTACAATTGCAGACATTCGACACGTCCCTGTGATATCTCAAGCCTCGACAAGGATTAAAGAGAAGTGGCACAACGGTCACAGTTCACATCTGTGAAGTATAAATCATTCATCATCAGCAGCACATGTTACAATTGCAGACATTCGACATGTCATTGTGATATCTCAAGTCTCGACAAGCATTATAGAGAAGTGGCAAAACGGCCACAGTTCACATCCGTGAACTGTAATATCATTCAACATCAGCAGCACTTGTTACAATTGCAGACATTCGACTCGTCATTGTGATATCTCAAGTTTCGACAAGGATTAAAGTGAAGTGGCACAATGGCCACTGTTCACATTTGTGAAGTGTAAAATCATTGAGCATCAGCAGCATTTGTTGCTATTGCAGACATTGGACACGTGTTTGTGATATTTCAAGTCTCGACAAGGATTAAAGAGGAGTGGTACAACGGCCACAGTTCACATCTGTGAAGAGTAAGATCATTCAACATCAGCAGCACTTATTAGAATTGCAGACATTCGACACGTCATTGTGATATCTCAAGCCTCGACAAGGATTAAAGAGAAGTGGTACAAGGGCCACAATTCACATCTGTGAAGTGTACAGTCATTCAACATCAGCAGCACTTGTTACAATTGCAGACATTCGACAGGTCATTGTGATATCTCAAGTTTCGACAAGAATTAAAGTGAAGTGGCACAACGGCCACAGTTCACATCTATGAAAGGTAATATCGTTCAACATCAGCAGCACTCGTTACAATTGCAATTAATTTTTTGTATTTTTTTTTAATTTTTTTATTTTTTGTATTTTATTTTTTTTTATTTATGTTTATTTTTTTTATTTTTTTTATTTTTTTATATTTTTTTTATTTTTTATAATTTTTTTATTATATAATTTTTTTTATTGTTCACATCTGTGAAGTGTACAGTCATTCAACATCAGCAGCACTTGTCACAATTGCAGACATTCGACACGTCCCTGTGATATCTCAAGTCTCCACAAGGATTAACGAGATGGGGCACAACAGCCACAGTTCACATCTGTGAAGTATAATATCATTCAACATCAGCAGCACTTGTTACAATTGCAGACATTCGACATGTCATTGTGATATCTCAAGTCACGACAAGGATTAAAGAGAAGTGGCACAACGGCCACAGTTCACACCTGTGAAATGTAAAATCATTCAACATCAGCAGCACTTGTTACAATTGCACACATTTGACAGGTCACGATGGTATCTCGGGTCTCGACAAGGATTAAAGAGAAGTGGCACAACGGCCTCAGTTCACACCTGTGAAATGTAAAATCATTCAACATCAGCAGCACTTGTTACAATTGCAGAATTTGGACAGGTCACGATGGTATCTCGGGTCACGACAAGAATTAAAGAGAAGTGGCACAACGGCCACAGTTCACATCTATGAAGGGTAATATCATTCAACATCAGCAGCACTTGTTAGAATTGCAGACATTCGACAAGTCACGATGGTATCTCGGGTCTCGACAAGGATTAAAGAGAAGTGGCACAACGGCCACAGTTCACATCTATGAAGGGTAATATCATTCAACATCAGCAGCACTTGTTACAATTGCAGAATTTGGACAGGTCACGATGGTATCTCGGGTCTCGACAAGAATTAAAGAGAAGTGGCACAACGGCCACAGTTCACATCTATGAAGGGTAATATCATTCAACATCAGCAGCACTTGTTAGAATTGCAGACATTCGACAAGTCACGATGATATCTCAAGCCTCGACAAGGATTAAAGAGAAGTGGCACAACGGCCACAGTTCACATCTGTGAACTGTAATATCATTCAGCATCAGCAGCACTTGTTGCAATTGCAGACATTCGACACGTTATTGTGATATCTCAAGTCTCCACAAGGATTAAAGCGAAGTGGCACAACACCCACAGTTCACATCTGTGAAGTGTAATATCATTCAACATCAGCAGCACTTGTTAGAATTGCAGACATTCCACACGTCCCTGTGATATCTCAAGCCTCGACAAGGATAAAAGAGAAGTGGCACAACGGCCAGTTCACACCTGTGAAGTGTGAAATCATTCAACATCAGCAGCACTTATTCGAATTGCAGACATTCGACACGTCATTGTGATATCTCAAGCCTCGACAAGGATTAAAGAGAAGTGGTACAACGGCCACAATTCACATCTGTGAAGTGTACAGTCATTCAACATCAGCAGCACTTGTTACAATTGCAGACATTCGACACGTCACGATGATATCTCAAGTCTCGACAAGGATTAAAGAGAAGTGGCACAACGGCCACAGTTCACATCTGTGAAGGGTAATATCATTCAACATCAGTAGCACTTGTTACAATTACAGACATTCGACTCGTCATTGTGATATCTCAAGTTTCGACAAGGATTAAAGTGAAGTGGCACAATGGCCACAGTTCACATCTATGAAGGGTAATATCGTTCAACATCAGCAGCACTCGTTCCAATTGCAATTAATTTTTTGTATTTTTTTAAAAAATTTTTATTTTTTGTATTTTTATACTTTTTTTTATTTATGTTTTTTATTTATTTTTTTTTATTTTTTTAATTTTTTTATTTTTTTTATTATATTATTTTTTTTTATTGTTCACATCTGTGAAGTGTACAGTCATTCAGCATCAGCAGCACTTGTTACAATTGCACACATTTGAGAGGTCACGATGGTATTTCGGGTCTCGACAAGGATTAAAGAGAAGTGGCACAACGGCCACAGTTCACACCTGTGAAATGTAAAATCATTCAACATCAGCAGCACTTGTTACAATTGCAGAATTTGGACAGTTCACGATGGTATCTCGGGTCTCGACAAGGATTAAAGAGAAGTGGCACAACGGCCACAGTTCACACCTGTGAAGTGTAAAATCATTCAACATCAGCAGCACTTGTTACAATTGCAGAATTTGGACAGGTACGATGGTATCTCGGGTCTCGACAAGGATTAAAAAGAACTGGCACAACGGCCACAGTTCACATCTATGAAGGGTAATATCATTCAACATCAGCAGCACTTGTTACAATTGCAGACATTCGACAAGTCACGATGGTATCTCGGGTCTCGACAAGGATTAAAGAGAAGTGGCACAACGGCCACAGTTCACATGTATGAAGGGTAATATCATTCAACATCAGCAGCACTTGTTAGAATTGCAGACATTCGACACGTCCATGTGATATCTCAAGCCTCGACAAGGATTAAAGAGAAGTGGCACAACGGCCACAGTTCACATCTGTGAAGTGTAAAATCATTCAACATCAGCAGCATTTGTAACAATTGCAGACATTCGACACGTCACTGATATCTCAAGTCTCGAATAGGATTAAAGAAAAATGGCACAACGGCCAGTTTACACCTGTGAAGTGTGAAATCATTCAACATCAGCAGCACTTGTTACAACTGCAGACAATCGACACGTTACTGTGATCTCAGATCTCGACTAGGATTAAAGAGAAGTGGTACAAGGGCCACAATTCACATCTGTGAAGTGTACAGTCATTCAACATCAGCAGCACTTGTTACAATTGCAGACATTCGACAGGTCATTGTGATATCTCAAGTTTCGACAAGAATTAAAGTGAAGTGGCACAACGGCCACAGTTCACATCTATGAAGTATAATATCATTCAACATCAGCAGCACTTGTTACAATTGCAGACATTCGACATGTCATTGTGATATCTCAAGTCACGACAAGGATTAAAGAGAAGTGGCACAACAGCCACAGTTCACATCTGTGAAGTATAATATCATTCAACATCAGCAGCACTTGTTACAATTGCAGACATTCGACATGTCATTGTGATATCTCAAGCCTCGACAAGGATTAAAGAGAAGTGGCACAACGGCCACAGTTCACATCTATGAACGGTAATTTCATTCAACATCAGCAGCAGTTGTTACAATTGCAGACATTCGACACGTGACGATGATATCTCAAGTCGCAAGGATTAAAGTGAAGTGGCACAACGGCCACAGTTCACATCTATGAAGGGTAATATCGTTCAACATCAGCAGCACTCGTTACAATTGCAATTAATTTTTTGTATTTTTTGTATTTTTTTATTTTTTTTATTTTTTTTATTTTTTATTATTTTTATTTTTTTATTTTTTTGTTTTTATTTTTTTAATTTTTTTTTATTGTTCACATCTGTGAAGCGTAGTCATTCAACATCAGCAGCACTTGTTACAATTGCAGGCATTCGACATGTCATTGTGATATCTCAAGTCACGACAAGGATTAAAGAGAAGTGGCACAACGGCCACAGTTCACATCTATGAAGGTTAATATAATTCAACATCAGCAGCACTTTATACAATAGCAGACATTCGACAGGTCACGATGGTATCTCGTGTCTCGGCAAGGATTAAAGAGAAGTGGCACAACGACCACAGTTCACATCTGTGAAGGGTAATATTCAACATCAGCAACACTTGTTGCAATTGCAGACTTTCGACAAGTCCCTGTGATATCTCAATTCTCGACAAGGATTAAAGTGAAGTGGCACAACGACCACTGTTCACATCTGTTAAGTGTATAATCATTTAACATCAGCAGCACTTGTTACAATTGCAGACATTCGGCACGTCATTGTGATATCTCAGGTCTCGACTAGGATTAAAGTGAAGTGGTACAACGGCCACAGTTCACATCTATGAAGGGTAATATCATTCAACATCAGCAGCACTTGTTACAATTGCAGACATTCGACACGTTATTTTGATATCTCAAGTCTCCACAAGGATTAAAGAGATGTGGCACAACCGCCACAGTTCACATCTGTTAAGTGTGAAATCATTCAACATCAGTAGAACTTTTACAATTGCAGACATTCGACACGCCATTGTGATATCTCAAGTCTCGACAAGAATTAAAGAGAAGTGGCAGAACGGCCACAGTTCACATATGTTAAGTGTAAAATCATTCAGCATCAGCAGCACTTGTTACAATTGCAGACATCCAAAAGGTCAGGATGGTATCTCGGGTCTCGACAAGGATTAAAGAGAAGTGGCACAACGGCCACAGTTCACATCTGTGAAGTGTGAAATCATTCAACATCAGCAGCACTTGTTACAATTGCAGACATTCGACACGTCATTGTGATATCTCAAGCCTCGACAAGGATTAAAGTGAAGTGGCACAACGGCGACAGTTCACATCTATGAAGGGTAATTTCATTCAACATCAGCAGCAGTTGTTACAATTGCAGACATTCGACACGTGACGATGATATCTCAAGTCACAAGGATTAAAGTGAAGTGGCACAACGGCCACAGTTCACATCTATGAAGGGTAATATCGTTCAACATCAGCAGCACTCGTTACAATTGCAATTTTTTAGTTTTTTTTTAGTTATGTTATTTTTTTTTTAGTTATGTTATTTTTTTTTTAGTTATGTTAGTCTTGTTAGTCTTGTTAGTCTTGTTAGTCTTGTTAGTCTTGTTAGTCTTGTTAGTCTTGTTAGTCTTGTTAGTCTTGTTAGTCTTGTTAGTCTTGTTAGTCTTGTTAGTCTTGTTAGTCTTGTTAGTCTTGTTAGTCTTGTTAGTCTTGTTAGTCTTGTTAGTCTTGTTAGTCTTGTTAGTCTTGTTAGTCTTGTTAGTCTTGTTAGTCTTGTTAGTCTTGTTAGTCTTGTTAGTCTTGTTAGTCTTGTTAGTCTTGTTAGTCTTGTTAGTCTTGTTATTTTTTTTATTTTTTTTTATTTTTTTATTTTTTTTATTTTTTTTATTGTTCACATCTGTGAAGTGCAAAATCATTCAACATCAGCAGCACTTTTTACAATTGCACACATTTGACAGGTCACGATGGTATCTCGGGTCTCGACAAGGATTAAAGAGAAGTGGCACAACGGCCACAGTTCACACCTGTGAAATGTAAAATCATTCAACATCAGCAGCACTTGTTAGAATTGCAGACATTCGACACGTCCCTGTGATATCTCAAGCCTCGACAAGGATTAAAGAGAAGTGGCACAACGGCCAGTTTACACCTGTGAAGTGTGAAATCATTCAACATCAGCAGCACTTGTTAGAATTGCAGACATTCGACACGTCCCTGTGATATCTCAAGCCTCGACAAGGATTAAAGAGAAGTGGCACAACGGCCAGTTTACACCTGTGAAGTGTGAAATCATTCAACATCAGCAGCACTTGTTAGAATTGCAGACATTCGACACGTCACGATGGTATATCAAGTCTCGACAAGGATTAAAGACAAGTGGCACAACGGCCACAGTTCACATCTGTGAAGTGTAAAATCAATCAACATCAGCAGCACTTGTTACAATTGCAGACATTCGACATGTAATTGTGATATCTCAAGTCTCGACAAGGATTAAAGAGAAGTGGCACAACGGCCACAGTTCACATCTGTGAAGTGTAAAATCATTCATCATCAGCAGCACTTGTTACAATTGCAGACATTCGACGAGTAATTGTGATACCTCAAGTCTCGACAAGGATTAAAGTGAAGTGGCACAACGGCCACAGTTCACATCTATGAAGGGTAATATCATTCATCAGTAGCACTTGTTACAATTGCAGACATTCGACACGTCACTGTGATATCTCAAGTCTCGACAAGGATTAAAGGGAAGTGGTACAACGGCCACAATTCACATCTGTGAAGTGTACAGTCATTCAACATCAGAGGCACTTGTTTCAATTGCAGACATTCGACACGTCACGATGATATATCAAGTTTCGACAAGGATTAAAGAGAAGTGGCACAACGGCCACAGTTCACATCCGTGAAGTGTAAAATCATTCAACATCAGCAGCACTTGTTACAATTGCAGACATTCGACTGGTCACGATGGAATCTAGGGTCTCGACAAGGATTAAAGAGAAGTGGCACAACGGCCACAGTTCACATCTATGAAGGGTAATATCATTCAACATCAGCAGCACTTGTTACAATTGCAGACATTCGACATGTCATTGTGAAATCTCAAGTCTCGAATATGATTAAAGAGAAGTGGCACAACGGCCACAGTTCACACCTGTGAAGTGTGAAATCATTCAACATCAGCAGCACTAGTTACAATTGCAGACATTCGACACGTCACAATCATATTTCAAGTCTCGACAAGGATTAAAGTTTAGTGGCCACACTGCTACAGTTCACATCTATGAAGGGCAATTTAGTTCAACATCAGCAGCAGTTGTTACAATTGCAGACGTTCAACACGTCACGATATATCAAATTTCGGCAAGGATTAAAGAGAAGTGGCAAAACGGTCACAGTTCACATCCTGTGAAGCGTAAAATCATTCATCATCAGCAGCACTTGTTACAATTGCAGACAATCGACACGTCACTGCGATATGTCGAGAATCAACGGGATTAAAGTGAAGTGGCATACGGGTCACAGTTCACATCTGTTAAGTGTAAAATCATTCATGATCAGCAGCACTTGTTACAATTGCCGATATCCGACACGTCACTGTGATATCTCAATTCTCGACAAGGATTAAAGAGAAGTGGCACAACGGCAACAGTTCACAGCTGTGAAGTGTAAAATTATTCAACATCAGCAGCACTTGTTACAATTGCAGACATTCGACCCGTCAAGATGATATCTCAAGTCTCGACTAGGATTAAAGAGGACTGGTACAACGGCCACAGTTTAATCTGTTAAGTGTAAAATCATTCAATATCAGCAGCTTTTGTAACAATTGCAGACATTCGACACGTCACTGTGATATCTCAAGCCTCGACAAGGATTAAAGAGAAGTGGCACAATGGCCAGTTCACACCTGTGAAGTGTGAAATCATTCAACATCAGCAGCACTTGTTAGAATTGCAGACATTCGACACGTCATTGTGATATCTCAAGCCTCGACAAGGATTAAAGAGAAATGGTACAACGGCCACAATTCACATCTGTGAAGTGTACAGTCATTTAACATCAGCAGAACTTGTTATAATTGCAGACAGTCGACACGTCACGATGATATATCAAGTCTCGACAAGGATTAAAGAGAAGTGGCACAACGGCCACAGTTCACATCTATGAAGGGTAATATCGTTCAACATCAGCAGCACTCTTTACAATTGCAATTAATTTTTTGTATTTTTTTTAATTTTTTTATTTTTTGTATTTTTTATTCCTTTTATTTTTTTTATTTTTTTTGTTTTTTTATTTTTTTTATTTTTTTTTATTGTTCACATCTGTGAAGTGTAAAGTCATTCAACATCAGCAGCACTTGTTACAATTGCAGACATTCCACACGTCCCTGTGATATCTCAAGTCTCCACAAGGATTAACGAGATGTGGCACAATAGCCACAGTTCACATCTGTGAAGTAATATCATTCAACATCAGCAGCACTTGTTACCATTGCAGACATTCGACATGTCATTGTGATACCTCAAGTCACGACAAGGATTAAAGAGAAGTGGCACAACGGCCACAGTTCACACCTGTGAAGTTTAAAATCATTCAACATCAGCAGCACCTGTTACAATTGCAGAATTTGGACAGGTAACGATGGTATCTCGGGTCTCGACAAGGATTAAAGAGAAGTGGCACAACGGCCACAGTTCACACCTGTGAAGTGTAAAATCATTCAACATCAGCAGCACTTGTTACAATTGCAGAATTTGGACAGGTCACGATGGTATCTCGGGTCTCGACAAGCATTAAAGAGAAGTGGCACAACGGCCACAGTTGACATCTGTGAAGTGTAAAATCATTCATCATCAGCAGCAATTGTTACAATTGCAGACATTCGACGAGAAATTGTGATACCTCAAGTCTCGACAAGGATTAAAGTGAAGTGGCACAACGGCCATAGTTCGCATCTATGAAGGGTTATATCATTCAACATCAGCAGCACTTGTTAGAATTGCAGACATTCGACACGTCACTGTGATATCTCAAGCCTCGACAAGGATTAAAGAGAAGTGGCACAACGGCCAGTTCACACCTGTGAAGTGTGAAATCATTCAACATCAGCAGCACTTGTTAGTATTGCAGACATTCGACACGTCCCTGTGATATCTCAAGCCTCAACAAGGATTAAGGGGAAGTGGCACAACGGCCACAGTTCACATCTGCGAAGTGTATAATTATTCATCAGCAGCACTTGTTACAATTGCAGACATTCGACACGTCACGATGATATATCAAGTCTCGACAAGGATTAAAGAGAATTGGTTCAACGACCACACATCACATCTGTGAAGTGTAAAATCATTCAACATCAGCAGCACTTTTTACAATTGCAGACATTCGACACGTCAATTTGATATCTCGAGTCTCGACAACGATTAAAGAGAAGTGGGAAAACGGTCACAGTTCACATCTGTGAAGGGTAAAATCATTCAACATCAGCAACACTTGTTAGAATTGCAGACATTCGACACGTCATTGTGATATCTCAAGTCTCGACAAGGATTAAACAGAACTGCTACAACCGCCACAGTTCACATCTATGAAGGGTAATATCAATGAACATTAGCAGCATTTGTTAAATTGCTGACATTCGACACGTCCCTGCACTATCTCAAGTCCCGAAAAGGATTAAAGAGAATTGGTACAACGGCCACAACTCACATCTGTTAAGTGTAAAATATTCAACATCAGCAACACTTGTTACAATTGCAGACATTCGACACGTTATTGTGATATATCAAGTCTCCACAAGGATTAAAGAGATGTGGCACAACAGCCACAGTTCACATCTATGAAGGGTAATATCATTCAACATCAGCAGCACTTGTTACAATTGCAGACATTCGACACGTTATTGTGATATATCAAGTCTCCACAAGAATTAAAGTGAAGTGAAACAACGGCCACAGTTCACATCTATGAAGGGTAATATCATTCAACATCAGCAGCACTTGTTACAATTGCAGACATGCGACACGTTATTGTGATAAATCAAGTCTACACAAGGATTAAAGAGATGTGGCACAACAGCCACAGTTCAATCTGTGAAGTGCAATATCATTCAACATCAGTAGCACTTGTTACAATTGCAGACATTGGACAGGTACGATGGTATCTCGGGTCTCGACAAGGATTTAAGAGAAGTGGCACTACGGCCAAAGTCCACACCTGTGAAGTGCAATATCATTCAACATCAGCAGCACTTGTTGCAATTGCAGACATTGGACAGGTACGATGGTATCGCGGGTTTCGACAAGGATTAAAGAGAAGTTGTTCAACGGCCACAGTTCACATTTGTGAAGTGTAATATCATTGAGCATCAGCAGCATTTGTTACAATTGCAGACATTCGACACGTCATTGTGATATCCCAAGTCTCCACAAGGAGTAAAGAGAAGTGGCACAACGGTCACTGTTAACATCTGTTAAGTGTAAAATCATTCTACATCAGAGGCACATGTTACAATTGCAGACATTCGACACGTCCCTGTGATATCTCATGTCTCGACAAGCAGTAAAGAGAAGTGGCACAACGGCCACAGTTCACATCTGTGAAGTGTAAAATCATTCATCATCAGCAGCACTTTTTACAATTGCAGACATTCGACACGTTATTGTGATATCTCAAGTCTCAACAAGGATTAAAGAGATGTGGCACAACGACCACACATCACATCTGTGAAGTGTAAAATCATTCAACATCAGCAGCACTTGTTACAATTGCAGACATTCGACACGTCACTGTGATATCTCGAGTCTCGACAACGATTAAAGAGAAGTGGCACAACGGCCACAATTCACATCTGTGAAGTATACAGCCATTCAGCAACAGCAGCACTTGTTACAAATGCAGACATTCGACAGGTCACGATGGTATCTCGGGTCTCGACAAGGATTAAAATAAAGTGGCACAACGGCCACAGTTCACATCTATGAAGGATAATATCGTTCAACATCAGCAGCACTCGTTACAATTGCAATTAATTTTTTGTATTTTTTTTTAATTGTTTGTATTTTAATTTTTTAATTTTTTAATTTTTTTTTAATTTTTTTAAGTTTTTATTTTTTTTTAATTTTTTTAATTTTTTTATTTTTTTTGTATTTTTTTGTATTTTTTTATTTTTTTTTAATTTTTTTAATTGTTTTTTATTTTTTTTATTTTTTTTTATTTTTTTTTATTGTTCACATCTGTGAAGTGTACAGTCATTCAACATCAGCAGCACTTGTTATAATTCCAGACATTCGACACGTCCCTGTGATATCTCAAGTCTCCACAAGGATTATCGAGATGTGGCACAACAGCCACAGTTCACATCTGTGAAGTGTAAAATCATTAAACATCAGCAGCACTTGTTACAATTGCAGACATTCGACGAGTAATTGTGATACCTCAAGTCTCGACAAGGATTAAAGTGAAGTGGCACAACGGCCACAGTTCAAATCTATGAAGGGTAATACCGTTCAACATCAGCAGCACTCGTTACAATTGCAGTCATTCGACACGTCACGATGATATCACAAGTCTCAACAAGGATTAAAGAGAAGTAGCACAACGGCCACTGTTCACATCTGTGAAGGGTAATATCATTCATCAGCAGCACTTGTTACAATTGCAGACATTCGACACGTGACGATGATATCTCAGGTCACAAGGATTAAAGTGAAGTGGCACAACGGCCACAGTTCACATCTATGAAGGGTAATATCATTCATCAGCAGCACTTGTTAAAATTGCAGACGTTCGACACGTTATTGTGATATCTCAAGTCTCCACAAGGATTAAAGAGATGTGGCACAACAGCCACAGTTCACATCTGTGACGTGTAATATCATTCAACATCAGCAGCACTTGTTAGAAATGCAGACATTCGACACGTCATTGTGATATCTCGAGTCTCGACAAAGATTAAAGAGAAGTGGCACAACGGCCACAGTTCACATCTGTGAAGTGTGAAATCATTCAACATCAGCAGCACTTGTTACAACTGCAGACAATCGACACGTTACTCTGATCTCAGATCTCGACTAGAATTAAAGAGAAGTGGTACAACGGCCACAGTTTACATCTGTTAAGTGTAAAATCACTCTACATCAGCAGCAGTTGTTACAATTGCAGACATTCGACACGTCACTATGATATCTCAAGTCACGACAAGGATTAAAGAGAAGTGGCACAACGGCCACAGTTCACATCTGTGAAGTGTAAAATCATTCAACATCAGCAGCACTTGTTACAATTGCAGACATTCGACACGTCATTGTGATATCTCAAGCCTCGACAAGGATTAAAGAGAAGTGGCACAACGGCCACACTTCACATCTGTGAAGGGTAATATCATTCAACATCAGCAGCACTTGTTAGAATTGCAGACATTCGACACGTCATTGTGATATCTCAAGCCTCGACAAGGATTAACGAGAGGTGGTACAACGGCCACAATTCACATCTGTGAAGTGTACAGTCATTCAGCAACAGCAGCACTTGTTACAATTGCAGACATTCGACACGTCAGGATGGTATCTCGGGTCTCGACAAGGATTGAAGTGAAGTGGCACAACGGCCACAGTTCACATCTATGAAGGGTAATATCGTTCATCAGCAGCACTCGTTACAATTGCAATTAATTTTTTGTATTTTTTTTAATTTTTTTTTAATTTTTATAATTTTTATAATTTTTTGTATTTTTTGTATTTTTTGTATTTTTTGTATTTTTTGTATTTTTTTTATTTTTTTTATGTTTTTATTTTTTTTAATTTTTTGTTATTGTTCACATCTGTGAAGTGTACAGTCATTGAACATCAGCAGCACTTGTTACAATTGCAGACATTCGACACGTCCCTGTGATATCTCAAGTCTCCACAAGGATTAACGAGATGTGGCACAACAGCCACAGTTCACATCTGTGAAGTGTAAAACCATTAAACATTAGCAACACTTATTGCAATTGCAGACATTCGACACGTCCATGTGATACCTCAAGTCTCGACAAGAATTAAAGTGAAGTGGCACAATGGCCACTGTTCACATCTGTGAAGTGTACAGTCATTCAACATCAGCAGCACTTGTTACAATTGCACACATTTGACAGCTCACGATGGTATCTCGGGTCTCGACAAGGATTAAAGAGAAGTGGCACAACGGCCACAGTTCACACCTGTGAAGTGTAAAATCATTCAACATCAGCAGCACTTGTTACAATTGCAGAATTTGGACAGGTCACGATGGTATCTCGGGTCTCGACAAGGATTAAAGAGAAGTTGCACAACGGCCACAGTTCACATCTGTGAAGTGTAATATCATTCAACATCAGCAGCACTTGTTACCATTGCAGACATTCGACATGTCATTGTGATATCTCAAGTTTCGACAAGGATTAAAGTGAAGTGGCACAATGGCAACTGTTCACATCTGTGAAGGGCAATATCATTGAACATCAGCAGCACTTGTTACAATTGGAGACATTCGACGAGTCCCTGTGATATCTGAAGTCCCGACAAGAATTAAAGTGAAGTGGCACAACGGCCACAGTTCACATCTATGAAGGGTAATATCGTTCAACATCAGCAGCACTCGTTACAATTGCAATTAATTTTTTGTATTTTTTTTTATTTTTTGTATTTTTTTTAATTTTTTTATTTTTTGTATTTTTTTTAATTTTTTTTATTTTTTGCATTTTTTTTAATATTTTTATTTTTTTTGTATTTTTTATTTTTTTTTATTTTTTTGTTTTTTTATTTTTTTTTATTTTTTTAATTTTATTTTTTTATTGTTTTTTATTTTTTTTATTTTTTTTATTTTTTCTATTTTTTTTATTTATTTATTTTTTTTATTTTTTTTATTTTTTTTATTTTTTATGTATTGTTGACATCTGTGAAGTGTACAGTCATTCAACATCAGCAGCACTTGTTACAATTGCAGACATTCGACACGTCCCTGTGATATCTCAAGTCTCCACAAGGATTAACGAGATGTGGCACAACAGCCACAGTTCACATCTGTGAAGTGTAAAATCATTCAACATCCGCAGCACTTGTTACAATTGCACACATTTGACAGGTCACGATGGTATCTCGGGTCTCGACAAGGATTAAAGAGAAGTGGCACAACGGCCACAGTTCACACCTGAGTAGTGTAAAATCATTCAACATCAGCAGCACTTGTTACAATTGCAGAATTTGGACAGGTCACGATGGTATCTCGGGTCTCGACAAGCATTAAAGAGAAGTGGCACAACGGCCACAGTTCACATCTGTGAAGTGTAAAATCATTCATCATCAGCAGCACTTGATACAATTGCAGACATTCGACAAGTCACCATGGTATCTCGGGTCTCGACAAGGATTAAAGAGAAGTGGCACAACGGCCACAGTTCACATCTATGAAGGGTAATATCATTCAACACAGCAGCACTTGTTAGAATTGCAGACATTCGACACGTCCCTGTGATATCTCAAGCCTCCACAAGGATTAAAGAGAAGTGGCACAACGGCCAGTTCACAACTGTGAAGGCTAATATCACTCAACATCAGCAACACTTGTTACAAAAGCAGACATTCGACATGTCATTGTGATATCTCAAGTCACGACAAGGATTAAAGAGAAGTGGCACAACGGCCACTGTTCACATCTGTGAACTGTAATATCATTCAACATCAGCAGCACTTGTTGCAATTGCAGACATTCGACACGTTATTGTGATATCTCAAGTCTCCACAAGGATTAAAGCGAAGTGGCACAACAGACACAGTTCATATCTGTGAAATGTAATATCATTTAACATCAGCAGCTCTTGTTACAATTGCAGACATTCGACACGTTATTGTGATATATAAAGTCTCCACAAGGATTAAAGAGATGTGGCACAACGGCCACTGTTCACATCTGTTAAGTGTAAAATCATTCAACATCAGCAACACTTGTTAGAATTGCAGACATTCGACACGTCCCTGTGATATCTCAAGCCTCGACAAGGATTAAAGTGAAGTGGCACAACGGCCACAGTTCACATCTATGAAGGGTAATATCATTCAACATCAGCAGCACTTGTTAGAATTGCAGACATTCGACACGTCCCTGTGATATCTCAAGCCTCGACAAGGATTAAAGAGAAGCGGCACAACGGCCAGTTCACACCTGTGATGTGTGAAATCATTCAACATCAGCAGCACTTGTTAGAATTTCAGACATTCGACACGTCCCTGTGATATCACAAGCCACGACAAGGATTAAAGAGAAGAGGCACAACGGCCAGTTCTCCCCTGTGAAGTGTGAAATCATTCAACATCAGCAGCACTTGTTAGAATTGCAGACATTCGACACGTCCCTGTGATATCTCAAGCCTCGACAAGGATTAAAGAGAAGTGGCACAACGGCCACAGTTCACATCTGTGAAGAGTAATATCATTCAACACCAGCAGCACTTATTACAATTGCAGACATTCGACAAGTCACGATGGTATCTCGGGTCTCGACAAGGATTAAAGAGACGTGGCACAACGGCCACACTTCACATCTGTGAAGTGTAAAATCATTCATCAGCAGCACTTGTTACAATTGCAGACATTCGACACGTCATTGTGATATCTCAAGTCTCGACAAGGATTAGAGAGAAGTGGCACAACGGCCACTATTCACATCTGTTAAGTGTAAAATCTCATTCAACATCAGCAGCACTTGTTACAATTGCAGACATTCGACACGTCACGATGATATATCAAGTCTCGACTAGGATTAAAGAGAAGTGGTTCAACGGCCACAGTTCACATTTGTTAAGTGTGAAATCATTCAACATCTGCAGCACTTTATACAATAGCAGACATTCGGCAGGTCACGATGGTATCTCGGGTCTCGACAAGGATTAAATAGAAGTGGCACAACGACCACAGTTCACATCTGTGAAGGGTAATATCATTCAACGTCAGCAGCACTTGTTGAAATTGCAGACTTTCGACACGTCACGATGATACCTCAAGTCTCGACTAGGATTAAAGAGAAGTGGTTCAACGGCCACAGTTCACATTTGTGAAGTGTAAAATCATTGAGCATGAGCAGCATTTGTTGCAATTGCAGACATTGGACACGTCTTTGTGATATTTCAAGTCTCGACAGGGATTAAAGAGAAGTGGTACAACGGCCACAGTTCACATCTGTGAAGTGTAAAATCATTCAACACCCGCAGCACTTGTTACAATTGCAGACATTCGACACGTCCCTGTGATATCTCAAGTCTCGATAAGGATTAAAGAGAAGTGGCACAACGGCCACAATTCACACCTGTGAAGTGTATAATTATTCATCAGCAGCACATGTTACAATTGCAGACAATCGAAACGTCACGATATCTCAAGTCTCGACAAGGGTTAAAGTGAAGTGGCACAATGGCCACTGTTCACATCTGTGAAGTGTACAGTCATTCAACATCAGCAGCACTTGTTACAATTGCAGACATTCGACACGTCATTGTGATATCTCAAGTCTCCACAAGGATTAAAGAGATGTGTCACAACAGCCACAGTTCACATCTGTGAAGTGTAAAATCATTCAACATCAGCAGCATGTGTTAAATTGCCGACATTCGACACGTTGTGATATCTCAAGTCTCCACAAGGATTAAAGAGATGAGGCACAACGGCCACAGTTCACATCTGTGAAGTGTAAAATCATTCAACATCAGCAGCACTTGTTAGAATTGAAGACATTCGACACGTCATTGTGATATCTCAAGTCTCGACAAGCATTATAGGGATGTGGCAAAACGGCCACAGTTCACATCTGTGAAGGGTAATATTCAACATCAGCAGCACTTGTTACAATTACAGACATCCGACAGGTTACGATGGTATCTCTGGTCTCGATTAGGATTAAATACAAGTGGCACAACGGCCACAGTTCACATCTATGAAGTGTAAAATCATTCAACATCAGCAGCACTTGTTACAATTGCAGACATTCGACACGTCCCTGTGATATCTCAAGTCTCGACAAGGATATAAGAGAAGTGGCACAACGGCCACAATTCACATCTGTTAAGTGTATAATTATTTATCAGCAGCACTTTTTACAATTGCAGACATTCGACACGTCACGATATCTCAAGTCTCGACAAGGGTTAAAGTGACGTGGCACAATGGCCACTGTTCACATCTGTGGAGTGTACAGTCATTCTACATCAGCAGCACTTGTTACAATTGCAGACATTCGACAGGTCACGATGGTATCACGTGCCTCGACAAGGATTAAAGAGAAGTGGCACAACGGCCACAGTTCACATCTATGAAGGGTAATATCATTCAACATCAGCAGCACTTGTTAGAATTGCAGACATTCGACACGTCACTGTGATATCTCAAGCCTCAACAAGGATTAAGGAGAAGTGGCACAACGGCCACAGTTCACATCTGCGAAGTGTATAATTATTCATCAGCAGCACTTGTTACAATTGCAGACATTCGACACGTCACGATGATATATCAAGTCTCGACAAGGATTAAAGAGAAGTGGCACAACGGCCAGTTCACACCTGTGAAGTGTGAAATCATTCAACATCAGCAGCACTTGTTAGAATTGCAGACATTCGACACGTCCCTGTGATATCTCAAGCCTCAACAAGGATTAAGGAGAAGTGGCACAACGGCCACAGTTCACATCTGCGAAGTGTATAATTATTCATCAGCAGCACTTGTTACAATTGCAGACATTCGACACGTCACGATGATATATCAAGTCTCGACAAGGATTAAAGAAAATTGGTACAACGACCACACATCACATCTGTGAAGTGTAAAATCATTCAACATCAGCAGCACTTTTTACAATTGCAGACATTCGACACGTCACTGTGATATCTCGAGTCTCGACAACGATTAAAGAGAAGTGGGAAAACGGTCACAGTTCACATCTGTGAAGGGTAAAATCATTCAACATCAGCAACACTTGTTACAATTGCAGACATTCGACACGTCACGATGATATATCAAGTCTCGACAAGGATTAAAGTGAAGTGACACAATGGCCACTATTCACATCTGTGAAGTGTACAGTCATTCAACATCAACAGCACTTGTTACAATTGCAGACATCCGACAGGTTACGATGGTATCTCGGGTCTCGACAAGGACTAAATTGAAGTGGCACAACGGCCACAGTTCACACCTGTGAAGTGTGAAATCATTCAACATCAGCAGCACTTGTTAGAATTGCAGACATTCGACACGTCATTGTGATATCTCAAGTCTCGACAAGGATTAAACAGAACTGCTACAACCGCCACAGTTCACATCTATGAAGGGTAATATCAATGAACATTAGCAGCATTTGTTAAATTGCTGACATTCGACACGTCCCTGCACTATCTCAAGTCCCGAAAAGGATTAAAGAGAATTGGTACAACGGCCACAACTCACATCTGTTAAGTGTAAAATATTCAACATCAGCAACACTTGTTACAATTGCAGACATTCGACACGTTATTGTGATATATCAAGTCTCCACAAGGATTAAAGAGATGTGGCACAACAGCCACAGTTCACATCTATGAAGGGTAATATCATTCAACATCAGCAGCACTTGTTACAATTGCAGACATTCGACACGTTATTGTGATATATCAAGTCTCCACAAGAATTAAAGTGAAGTGGCACAACGGCCACAGTTCACATCTATGAAGGGTAATATCATTCAACATCAGCAGCACTTGTTACAATTGCAGACATGCGACACGTTATTGTGATAAATCAAGTCTCCACAAGGATTAAAGAGATGTGGCAAAACAGCCACAGTTCAATCTGTGAAGTGCAATATCATTCAACATCAGCAGCACTTGTTACAATTGCAGACATTGGACAGGTACGATGGTATCTCGGGTCTCGACAAGGATTTAAGAGAAGTGGCACTACGGCCAAAGTCCACACCTGTGAAGTGCAATATCATTCAACATCAGCAGCACTTGTTGCAATTGCAGACATTGGACAGGTACGATGGTATCGCGGGTCTCGACAAGGATTAAAGAGAAGTTGTTCAACGGCCACAGTTCACATTTGTGAAGTGTAAAATCATTGAGCATCAGCAGCATTTGTTACAATTGCAGACATTCGACACGTCATTGTGATATCCCAAGTCTCCACAAGGAGTAAAGAGAAGTGGCACAACGGTCACAGTTCACATCTGTGAAGTGTACAGTCATTCAACATCAACAGCACTTGTTACAATTGCAGACTTCCGACAGGTTACGATGGTATCTCGGGTCTCGACAAGGACTAAATTGAAGTGGCACAACGGCCACAGTTCACACCTGTGGAGTGTAAAATCATTGAACATCAGCAGCACTTGTTAGAATTGCAGACATTCGACACGTCATTGTGATATCTCAAGTCTCGACAAGGATTAAACAGAAGTGGTACAACGGCCACAGTTCACATCTATGAAGGGTAATTACATTGAACATTAGCAGCACTTGTTAAATTGCAGACATTCGACACGTCCCTGTGATATCTCAAGTCCCGACAAGAATTAAAGAGAAGTGGCACAACGACCACAGTTCACATCTGTGAAGGGTAATATCATTCAGCATTAGCAGCACTTGTTAAATTGCAGACATTCGACACGTCCCTGTGATATATCAAGTCTCCACAAGGATTAAAGGGATGTGGCACAACAGCCACAGTTCACATCTGTGAAGTGCAATATCATTCAACATCAGCAGCACTTGTTACAATTGCAGACATTCGACAAGCCACGATGGTATCTCGGGTCTCGACAAGGATTTAAGAGAAGTGGCACTACGGCCAAAGTCCACACCTGTGAAGTGTAAAATCATTCAACATCAGCAGCACTTGTTACAATTGCAGACATTGGACAGGTACGATGGTATCTCGGGTCTCGACAAGGATTTCAGAGAAGTGGCACTACGGCCAAAGTCCACACCTGTGAAGTGCAATATCATTCAACATCAGCAGCACTTGTTACAATTGCAGACATTGGACAGGTACGATGGTATCTCGGGTCTCGACAAGGATTTAAGAGAAGTGGCACTACGGCCAAAGTCCACACCTGTGAAGTGCAATATCATTCATCATCAGTAGCACTTGTTACAATTGCAGACATTGGACAGGTAGGATGGTATCTCGGGTCTCGACAAGGATTAAAGAGAAGTTGTTCAACGGCCACAGTTAACATTTGTGAAGTGTAAAATCATCGAGCATCAGCAGCATTTGTTACAATTGCAGACATTCGACACGTCATTGTGATATCCCAAGTCTCCACAAGGAGTAAAGAGAAGTGGCACAACGGTCACTGTTAACATCTGTTAAGTGTAAAATCATTCTACATCAGAGGCACATGTTACAATTGCAGACATTCGACACGTCCCTGTGATATCTCATGTCTCGACAAGCAGTAAAGAGAAGTGGCACAACGGCCACAGTTCACATCTGTGAAGTGTAAAATCATTCATCATCAGCAGCACTTTTTACAATTGCAGACATTCGACACGTTATTGTGATATATCAAGTCTCCACAAGGATTAAAGAGATGTGGCACAACAGCCACAGTTCACATCTGTGAAGTGCAATATCATTCAACATCAACAGCACTTGTTACAATTGCAGACATTCGACACGTTATTGTGATATATCAAGTCTCCACAAGGATTAAAGGGATGTGGCACAGCAGCCACAGTTCACATCTGTGAAGTGCAATATCATTCAACATCAGCAGCACTTGTTACAATTGCAGACATTCGACAAGCCACGATGGTATCTCGGGTCTCGACAAGGATTTAAGAGAGGTGGCACTACGGCCAAAGTCCACACCTGTGAAGTGTAAAATCATTCAACATCAGCAGCACTTGTTACAATTGCAGACATTGGACAGGTAAGATGGTATCTCGGGTCTCGACAGGGATTTAAGAGAAGTGGCACTACGGCCAAAGTCCACACCTGTGAAGTGCAATATCATTCATCATCAGCAGCACTTGTTACAAATCCAGACATTCGACACGTCACGATCTCAAGTTTCGGCAAGGATTAAAGAGAAGTGGCACAACGGCCACAGTTCACATCTGTGAAGTGTAAAATCATTCAACATCAGCAGCACTTGTATCAATTGCAGACATTCGACACGTCATTGTGATATCTCAAGTCTCGACAAGGATTAAAGAGAAGTGGCACAACGGCCACAGTTCACATCTGTGAAGGGTAATATCATTCAACATCAGCAGCACTTGTTAGAATTGCAGACATTCGACAGGTCACGATGGTATCTCGGGTCTCGACAAGGATTAAAGTGAAGTGGCACAACGGCCACAGTTCACATCTATGAAGGGTAATATCGTTCATCAGCAGCACTCGTTACAATTGCAATTAATTTTTTGTATTTTTTTTAATTTTTTTTTAAGTTTTATAATTTTTTGTTTTTTTGTTATTTTTGTATTTTTTGTATTTTTTTTATTTAATTTTTTTATTTTTTTTATTTTTTTATTTTTTTTATTTTTTTTATTTTTTTTAATTTTTTTTATTGTTCACATCTGTGAAGTGTACAGTCATTCAACATCAGCAGCACTTGTTACAATTGCAGACATTCGACACGTCCCTGTGATATCTCAAGTCTCCACAAGGATTAACGAGATGTGGCACAACAGCCACAGTTCACATCTGTGAAGTGTACAGTCATTCAACATCAGCAGCACTTGTTACAATTGCACACATTTGACAGCTCACGATGGTATCTCGGGTCTCGACAAGGATTAAAGAGAAGTGGCACAACGGCCACAGTTCACACCTGTGAAGTGTAAAATCATTCAACATCAGCAGCACTTGTTACAATTACAGAATTTGGACAGGTCACGATGGTATCTCGGGTCTTGACAAGGATTAAAGAGAAGTGGCACAACGGCCACAGTTCACACCTGTGAAGTGTAAAATCATTAAACATCAGCAGCACTTGTTACAGTTGCAGACATTCGACACGTCCCTGTGATATCTCAAGTCTCCACAAGGATTAACGAGATGTGGCACAACAGCCACAGTTCACATCTGTGAAGGGCAATATCATTGAACATCAGCAGCACTTGTTACCATTGCAGACATTCGACACGTCCCTGTGATATCTCAAGTTTCGACAAGGATTAAAGTGAAGTGGCACAACAGCCACAGTTCACATCTGTGAAGGGCAATATCATTGAACATCAGCAGCACTTGTTAAATTGCAGACATTCGACAAGTCCCTGTGATATCTGAAGTCCCGACAAGAATTAAAGTGAAGTGGCACAACGGCCACAGTTCACATCTATGAAGGGTAATATCGTTCAACATCAGCAGCACTTGTTACAATTGCAATTAATTTTTTGTATTTTTTTTAATTTTTTTATTTTTTGTATTTTTTTTTTAATTTTTTTATTTTTTGTATTTTTTTTAATTCTTTTATTTCTTGCATTTTTTTTAATTTTTTTATTTTTTGTATTTTTTTATTTTTTTGTATTTTTTTTGTTTTTTTATTTTGTTTATTTTTTTTATTTCTTTAATTTAATTTTTTTATTTTTTTTTATTTTTTTTTATTTTTTTTATTTTTTTATTTTTTTTATTATTTTTTTTTTATTTTTTTTGTATTGTTCACATCTGTGAAGTGTACAGTCATTCAACATCAGCAGCACTTGTTACAATTGCAGACATTCGACACGTCCATGTGATATCTCAAGTCTCGACAAGAATTAAAGTGAAGTGGCACAAAGGCCACAGTTCACACCTGTGAAGTGTAAAATCATTCAACATCAGCAGCACTTATTACAATTGCAGAATTTGGACAGGTCACAATGGTATCTCGGGTCTCGACAAGGATTAAAGAGAAGTGGCACAACGGCCACAGTTCACATCTTTGAAGTGTAAAATCATTCAACATCAGCAGCACTTGTTAGAATTGCAGACATTCGACACGTCATTGTGATATCTCAAGCCTCGACAGGGATTAAAGAGAAGTGGCACAACGGCCACAGTTCACATCTATGAAGGGTAATATCGTTCAACATCAGCAGCACTCGTTACAATTGCAATTAATTTTTTGTATTTTTTTTAATTTTTTTATCTTTTTTATTTTTTGTATCTTTTTTAATTTTTTTTTAATTTTTTATTTTTTTTATTTGTTTTATTTTTTTTATTTGTTTATTTTCTTTTATTTTTTTATATTTTTTATTTTTTTGATTTTTTGTATTTTTTTTAATTTTTTTTTATTATTTTTATTTTTTTTATTTTTTTTATGTTTTTATTTTTTTTTATTTTTTTTTTAATGTTCACATCTGTGAAGTGTACAGTCATTCAACATCAGCAGCACTTGTTAGAATTGCAGACATTCGACACGTCCCTGTGATATCTCAAGCCTCGACAAGGATTAAAGAGAAGTGGCACAACGGCCACAGTTCACATCTGTGAAGTGTAAAATCATTCAACATCAGCAGCACTTGTTACAATTGCAGACATTCGACACGTCATTGCGATATCTCAAGTCTCGACAAGGATTAAAGAGAAGTGGCACAACGGCCACAGTTCACATCTGTGAAGCGTAATATCATTCAACATCAGCAGCACTTGTTAGAATTGCAGACATTCGACACGACATTGTGATATCTCAAGCCTCGACAAGGATTAAAGAGAAGTGGTACAACGGCCACAATTCACATCTGTGAAGTATACAGCCATTCAGCAACAGCAGCACTTGTTACAAATGCAGACATTCGACAGGTCACGATGGTATCTCGGGTCTCGACAAGGATTAAAATAAAGTGGCACAACGGCCACAGTTCACATCTATGAAGGATAATATCGTTCAACATCAGCAGCACTCGTTACAATTGCAATTAATTTTTTGTATTTTTTTTTAATTGTTTGTATTTTTTTAATTTTTTAATTTTTTTTTAATTTTTTTAAGTTTTTATTTTTTTTTAATTTTTTTAATTTTTTTATTTTTTTTGTATTTTTTTGTATTTTTTTATTTTTTTTAATTTTTTTAATTGTTTTTTATTTTTTTTATTTTTTTTTTTTTTATTTTTTTTTATTGTTCACATCTGTGAAGTGTACAGTCATTCAACATCAGCAGCACTTGTTATAATTCCAGACATTCGACACGTCCCTGTGATATCTCAAGTCTCCACAAGGATTATCGAGATGTGGCACAACAGCCACAGTTCACATCTGTGAAGTGTAAAATCATTAAACATCAGCAGCACTTGTTACAATTGCAGACATTCGACGAGTAGTTGTGATACCTCAAGTCTCGACAAGGATTAAAGTGAAGTGGCACAACGGCCACAGTTCAAATCTATGAAGGGTAATACCGTTCAACATCAGCAGCACTCGTTACAATTGCAGTCATTCGACACGTCACGATGATATCACAAGTCTCAACAAGGATTAAAGAGAAGTAGCACAACGGCCACTGTTCACATCTGTGAAGGGTAATATCATTCATCAGCAGCACTTGTTACAATTGCAGAGGTTGGACACGTTATTGTGATATCTCAAGTCTCGAATAGGATTAAAGAGAAGTGGCACAACGGCCACTGTTCACATCTGTGAAGTGTGAAATCATTCAACATCAGCAGCACTTGTTACAATTGCAGACATTCGACACGTGACGATGATATCTCGGGTCACAAGGATTAAAGTGAAGTGGCACAACGGCCACAGTTCACATCTATGAAGGGTAATATCATTCATCAGCAGCACTTGTTACAATTGCAGACGTCCGACACGTTATTGTGATATCTCAAGTCTCCACAAGGATTAAAGAGATGTGGCACAACAGCCACAGTTCACATCTGTGACGTGTAATATCATTCAACATCAGCAGCTCTTGTTAGAATTGCAGACATTCGACACGTCATTGTGATATCTCGAGTCTCGACAAAGATTAAAGAGAAGTGGCACAACGGCCACAGTTTACATCTGTTAAGTGTAAAATCATTCAATATCAGCAGCTTTATTAACAATTGGAGACATTCGACAAGTCACTGTGATATCTCAAGTCTCGACAAGGTTTAAAGTGAAGTTGCACAATGGCCACTGTTCACATCTTTGAAGTGTAAAATCACTCAACATCAGCAGCAGTTGTTACAATTGCAGACATTCGACACGTCACTGTGATATCTCAAGTCACGACAAGGATTAAAGAGAAGTGGCACAACGGCCACAGTTCACATCTGTGAAGGGTAATATCATTCAACATCAGCAGCACTTGTTAGAATTGCAGACATTCGACACGTCATTGTGATATCTCAAGCCTCGACAAGGATTAAAGAGAGGTGGTACAACGGCCACAATTCACATCTGTGAAGTGTACAGTCATTCAGCAACAGCAGCACTTGTTACAATTGCAGACATTCGACAGGTCACGATGGTATCTCGGGTCTCGACAAGGATTAAAGTGAAGTGGCACAACGGCCACAGTTCACATCTATGAAGGGTAATATCCTTCATCAGCAGCACTCGTTACAATTGCAATTAATTTTTTGTATTTTTTTTAATTTTTTTTTAATTTTTATAATTTTTATAATTTTTTGTATTTTTTGTATTTTTTGTATTTTTTGTATTTTTTTTTAATTTTTTGTTATTGTTCACATCTGTGAAGTGTACAGTCATTGAACATCAGCAGCACTTGTTACAATTGCAGACATTCGACACGTCCCTGTGATATCTCAAGTCTCCACAAGGATTAACGAGATGTGGCACAACAGCCACAGTTCACATCTGTGAAGTGTAAAACCATTAAACATCAGCAACACTTATTGCAATTGCAGACATTCGACACGTCCATGTGATACCTCAAGTCTCGACAAGAATTAAAGTGAAGTGGCACAATGGCCACTGTTCACATCTGTGAAGTGTACAGTCATTCAACATCAGCAGCACTTGTTACAATTGCACACATTTGACAGCTCACGATGGTATCTCGGGTCTCGACAAGGATTAAAGAGAAGTGGCACAACGGCCACAGTTCACACCTGTGAAGTGTAAAATCATTCAACATCAGCAGCACTTGTTACAATTGCAGAATTTGGACAGGTCACGATGGTATCTCGGGTCTCGACAAGGATTAAAGAGAAGTTGCACAACGGCCACAGTTCACATCTGTGAAGTGTAATATCATTCAACATCAGCAGCACTTGTTACCATTGCAGACATTCGACATGTCATTGTGATATCTCAAGTTTCGACAAGGATTAAAGTGAAGTGGCACAATGGCAACTGTTCACATCTGTGAAGGGCAATATCATTGAACATCAGCAGCACTTGTTACAATTGCAGACATTCGACGAGTCCCTGTGATATCTGAAGTCCCGACAAGAATTAAAGTGAAGTGGCACAACGGCCACAGTTCACATCTATGAAGGGTAATATCGTTCAACATCAGCAGCACTCGTTACAATTGCAATTAATTTTTTGTATTTTTTTTTATTTTTTGTATTTTTTTTAATTTTTTTATTTTTTGTATTTTTTTTAATTTTTTTATTTTTTGCATTTTTTTTAATATTTTTATTTTTTGTATTTTTTATTTTTTTTATTTTTTTTTATTTTTTTAATTTTATTTTTTTATTGTTTTTTATTTTTTTTATTTTTTTTATTTTTTCTATTTTTTTTATTTTTTTATTTTTTTTATTTTTTATTTTCTTTTATTTTTTTTTATTTTTTATGTATTGTTCACATCTGTGAAGTGTACAGTCATTCAACATCAGCAGCACTTGTTACAATTGCAGACATTCGACACGTCCCTGTGATATCTCAAGTCTCCACAAGGATTAACGAGATGTGGCACAACAGCCACAGTTCACATCTGTGAAGTGTAAAATCATTCAACATCAGCAGCACTTGTTACAATTGCACACATTTGACAGGTCACGATGGTATCTCGGGTCTCGACAAGGATTAAAGAGAAGTGGCACAGCGTCCACAGTTCACACCTGAGTAGTGTAAAATCATTCAACATCAGCAGCACTTGTTACAATTGCAGAATTTGGACAGGTCACGATGGTATCTCGGGTCTCGACAAGCATTAAAGAGAAGTGGCACAACGGCCACAGTTCACATCTGTGAAGTGTAAAATCATTCATCATCAGCAGCACTTGTTACAATTGCAGACATTCGACACGTCCCTGTGATATCTCAAGCCTCCACAAGGATTAAAGAGAAGTGGCACAACGGCCAGTTCACAACTGTGAAGGCTAATATCATTCAACATCAGCAACGCTTGTTACAAAAGCAGACATTCGACATGTCATTGTGATATCTCAAGTCACGACAAGGATTAAAGAGAAGTGGCACAACGGCCACTGTTCACATCTGTGAACTGTAATATCATTCAACATCAGCAGCACTTGTTGCAATTGCAGACATTCGACACGTTATTGTGATATCTCAAGTCTCCACAAGGATTAAAGCGAAGTGGCACAACAGCCACAGTTCATATCTGTGAAATGTAATATCATTTAACATCAGCAGCTCTTGTTACAATTGCAGACATTCGACACGTTATTGTGATATCTAAAGTCTCCACAAGGATTAAAGAGATGTGGCACAACGGCCACTGTTCACATCTGTTAAGTGTAAAATCATTCAACATCAGCAACACTTGTTAGAATTGCAGACATTCGACACGTCCCTGTGATATCTCAAGCCTCGACAAGGATTAAAGTGAAGTGGCACAACGGCCACAGTTCACATCTATGAAGGGTAATATCATTCAACATCAGCAGCACTTGTTAGAATTGCAGACATTCGACACGTCCCTGTGATATCTCAAGCCTCGACAAGGATTAAAGAGAAGCGGCACAACGGCCAGTTCACACCTGTGATGTGTGAAATCATTCAACATCAGCAGCACTTGTTAGAATTTCAGACATTCGACACGTCCCTGTGATATCACAAGCCACGACAAGGATTAAAGAGAAGAGGCACAACGGCCAGTTCTCCCCTGTGAAGTGTGAAATCATTCAACATCAGCAGCACTTGTTAGAATTGCAGACATTCGACACGTCCCTGTGATATCTCAAGCCTCGACAAGGATTAAAGAGAAGTGGCACAACGGCCACAGTTCACATCTATGAACGGTAATATCATTCAACATTAGCAGCACTTGTTACAATTGCAGACATTCGACACGTTATTATGATACGTCAAGTCTCCACAAGGATTAAAGAGATGTGGCACAACAGCCACAGTTCACATCTGTGAAGAGTAGTATCATTCAACACCAGCAGCACTTATTACAATTGCAGACATTCGACAAGTCACGATGGTATCTCGGGTCTCGACAAGGATTAAAGAGACGTGGCACAACGGCCACACTGCACATCTGTGAAGTGTAAAATCATTCATCAGCAGCACTTGTTACAATTGCAGACATTCGACACGTCATTGTGATATCTCAAGTCTCGACAAGGATTAGAGAGAAGTGGCACAACGGCCACTATTCACATCTGTTAAGTGTAAAATCTCATTCAACATCAGCAGCACTTCAATTGCAGACATTCGACACGTCCCTGTGATATCTCAAGTCTCCACAAGGATGTAAGAGATGTGGCACAACGGCCACAGTTCACATCTATGAAGGGTAATATCATGCAACATCAGCAGCACTTGTTACAATTGCAGACATTCGACACGTCCCTGTGATATCTCAAGTCTCGACAAGGATTAAAGAGAAGTGGTACAACGGCCACAGTTCACATCAGTTAAGTGTAAAATCATTCAATATCAGCAGCATTTGTAACAGTTGCAGACATTTGACACGTCACTGTGATATCTCAAGTCTCAACAAGGATTAAAGAGAAGTGGTACAAAGGCCACAGTTCACATCTGTTAAGTGTAAAATCATTCAACATCAGCAGAACGTGTTACAATTGCAGACATTCGACACGTCACTGTGATATCTCAAGTCCCGACAAGGATTAAAGTGAAGTGGCACAATGGCCACTGTTCACATCTTTGAAGTGTACAGTCATTCAACATCAGCAGCACTTGTTACAATTGCACACATTCGACAGGTCACGATGGTATCTCGGGTCTCGACAAGGATTAAAGAGAAGGCACAACGGCCACAGTTCACCCCTGTGAAGTGTAAAATCATTCAACATCAGCAGCACTAATTACAATTGCAGACATTCGACAAGTCATTGTGATATCTCAAGTCTCGACAAGGATTAAAGAGAAGGCACAACGGCCACAGTTCACCCCTGTGAAGTGTAAAATCATTCAACATCAGCAGCACTAATTACAATTGCAGACATTCGACAAGTCATTGTGATATCTCAAGTCTCCACAAGGATTAAAGAGATGTGGCACAATGGCCACTGTTCACATCTGTGAAGTGTACAGTCATTCAACATCAGCAGCACTTGTTACAATTGCAGACATTCGACAGGTCACGATGGTATCTCGGGTCTCGACAAGGATTAAAGAGAAGTGGCACAACGGCCACAGTTCAAACCTGTGAAGTGTAAAATCATTGAACATCACCAGCACTTGTTACAATTGCAGACATTCGACACGTCCATGTGATATCTCAAGTCTCGAATAGGATTAAAGTGATGTGGCACAAAGGCTACAGTTCACATCTATGAAGGGTAATATCATTCATCAGCAGCACTTGTTACAATTGCTGACATTCGACACGTTATTGTGGAATCTCAAGTCTCCACAAGGATTTAAGGATGTGGCACAACAGCCACAGTTCACATCTGTGAAGTGTAATATCATTCAACATCAGCAGCACTTATTACAATTGCAGACATTCGACACGTCACGATGATATCTAAAGTCTCGGCAAGCAATATAGAGAAGTGGCACAACGGCCAAAGTTCACATCTGTGAAGTGTAAAAACATTCAACATCAGCAGCACTTGTTACAGTTGCAGACATTCGACACGTTGTGATATCCCAAGTCTCCACAAGGACTAAAGAGAAGTGGCACAATGGCCACTGTTCAAATCTGTGAAGTTTACAGTCATTCAACATCAGCAGGACTTGTTACAATTGCAGACATTCGACAGGTACGATGGTATCTCGGGTCTCGACAAGGATTAAAGAGAAGTGGCACAACAGCCAGAGTTCACACCTATGAAGTGTAAAATCATTCAACATCAGCAGCACTTGTTACAATTGCAGACATTCGACTCGTCCCTGTGATATCTCAAGTCTCCACAAGGATTACACAGAAGTGGCACAACGGCCACAGTTCACATCTATGAAGGGTAATATCATTCAACATCAGCAGCACTTGTTACCATTGCAGACATTCGACATGTCATTGTGATATCTCATGTCTCGAATAGGATTAAAGAGAAGTGGCACAACGGCCACACTTCACACCTGTGAAGTGTGAAATCATTCAACATCAGCAGCACTTGTTACAATTGCAGACATTCGACACGTCACGATGATATTTCAAGTCTCGACAAGGATTAAAGTGAAGTGGCAACACGGCTATAGTTCACATCTATGAAGGGTAATTTAGTTCAACATCAGCAGCAGTTGTTACAATTCCAGACGTTCGACACTTCACGATATATCAAGTTTCGGCAAGGATTAAAGAGAAGTGGCAAAACTCACAGTTCACATCTGTGAAGTGTAAAAACATCATCAGCAGCACTTGTTACAATTGCAGACATTCGACACGTCACTGCGATATCTCGAGAATCGACAAGGATTAAAGTGAAATGGCACAACGGCCACAGTTCACATCTGTTAAGTGTAAAATCATTCAACATCAGCAGCACTTGTTACAATTGCAGATATTCAACACGTCACGATATCTCAAGCCTCGAAAAGGATTAAACAGAAGTGGCACAACGGCCACAGTTCACATCTGTGAAGTGTGAAATCATTCAACATCAGCAGCACTTGTTACAATTGCAGACATTCGACAGGTCACGATGATATCTCAAGTCTCGACTAGGACTAAAGAGAAGTAGTTCAACGGCCACAGTTAACATTTGTGAGTGTAAAAACATTGAGCATAAGCAGCATTTGTTACAATTGCAGACATTCGACACGTCCCTGTGATATCTCAAGCCTCGACAAGGATTAAAGATGAGTGCACAACGGCCAATGTTCACATCTGTTAAGTGTAAAATCATTCAACATCAGCAACACTTGTTACAATTGCAGACATTCGACACGTCACGATGATATCTCAGGTCTCGACAAGGATTAAAGTGAGGTGGCACAACGGCCACAATTCACATCTGTGAAGTGTAAAATCATTCATCATCAGCAGCACTTGTTACAATTGCAGACATTCGACACGTTATTGTGATATCTCAAGTCTCGACAAGCATTATAGAGAAGTGGCAAAACGGCCACAGTTCAGAACTGTGAAGGCTAATATCATTCAACATCAGCAGCACTTGTTACAATTGCGGACATTCGACACGTCACGATATCTCAAGCGTCGGCAAAGATTAAAAAGAAGTGCCAGACGGTCACACTTCACATCTGTGAAGGGCAATATCATTCAACATCAACAGCACTTTTTACAATTGCAGACATTCGACACGTCAAGATGATATCTCAAGTCTCGACTAGGACAAAAGAGAAGTGGTACAACGGCCACAGCTCACATCTGTCAAGTGTAAAATCATTCAATATCGGCAGCATTTGTAACAATTGCAGACATTCGACACGTCCATGTGAAATCTCAAGTCTCGAATAGGATTTAAGAAAAATGGCAAAACGGCCAGTTCACACCTGTGAAGTGTGAAAGCATTCAACATCAGCAGCACTTGTTACAACTGCAGACAATCGACACGTTACTGTGATCTCATATCTCGACTAGGATTAAAGAGAAGTGGTACAACGGCCAGAGTTTAATCTGTTAAGTGTAAAATCATTCAATATCAGCAGCTTTTGTAACAATTGCAGACATTCGACAAGTCACTGTGATATCTCAAGTCTCGACAAGGTTTAAAGTGAAGTTGCACAATGGCCACTGTTCACATCTTTGAAGTGTAAAATCACTCAACATCAGCAGCACTTGCTACAATTGCAGACATTCGACACGTCACTGTGATATCTCAAGTCTCGACAAGGATTAAAGTGAAGTGGCACAAAGGCCACAGTTCACATCTATGAAGGGCAATATCATTCAACATCAGCAGCACTTGTTAGAATTGCAGACATTCGACACGTCCCTGTGATATCTCAAGCCTCGACAAGGATTAAAGAGAAGTGGCACAATGGCCAGTTCATACCTATGAAGTGTGAAATCATTCAACATCAGCAGCACTTGTTAGAATTGCAGACATTCGACACGCCATTGTGATATCTCAAGTCTCGACAAGAATTAAAGAGAAGTGGCAGAACGGCCACAGTTCACATATGTTAAGTGTAAAATCATTCAGCATCAGCAGCACTTGTTACAATTGCAGACATCCAACAGGTCACGATGGTATCTCGGGTCTCGACAAGGATTAAAGAGAAGTGGCACAACGGCCACAGTTCACATCTGTGAAGTGTGAAATCATTCAACATCAGCAGCACTTTTTACAATTGCAGACATTCGACACGTCACGATGATATCTCAAGTCTCGACAAGCCTTATAGAGATGTGGCAAAACGGCCACAGTTCACATCTGTGAAGGGTAATATAATTCAACATCAGCAGCACTTGTTACAATTGCAGACATTCGACAGGTCACGATGGTATCTCGTGTCTCGACAAGGATTAAAGAGAAGTGGCACAACGGCCACAGTTCACATCTGTGAAGTGTAAAATCATTCAACATCAGCAGCACTTGTTACAATTGCAGACATTCGACACGTCATTGTGATATCTCAAGCCTCGACAAGGATTAAAGTGAAGTGGCACAACGGCCACAGTTCACATCTATGAAGGGTAATTTCATTCAACATCAGCAGCAGTTGCTACAATTGCAGACATTCGACACGTGACGATGATATCTCAAGTCACAAGGATTAAAGTGAAGTGGCACAACGGCCACAGTTCACATCTATGAAGGGTAATATCGTTCAACATCAGCAGCACTCGTTACAATTGCAATTTTTTTTTGTTATTATTTTTTAGTTTTTTTTGTTATTATTTTTTAGTTATGTTATTTTTTAGTTATGTTATTTTTGTTTTAGTTAGTCTTGTCAGTCTTGTCAGTCTTGTCAGTCTTGTTAGTCTTGTTATTTTTTTTATTTTTTTTTATTTTTTTATTTTTTTTATTGTTCACATCTGTGAAGTGCAAAATAATTCAACATCAGCAGCACTTTTTACAATTGCACGCATTTGACAGGTCACGATGGTATCTCGGGTCTCGACAAGGATTAAAGAGAAGTGGCACAACGGCCACAGTTCACACCTGTGAAGTGTAAAATCATTCAACATCAGTAGCACTTGTTACAATTGCAGACATTCGACAAGTCACGATGGTATCTCAGGTCTCGACAAGGATTAAAGAGAAGTGGCACAACGCCAACAGTTCACATCTATGAAGGGTAATATGATTCAACATCAGCAGCACTTGTTAGAATTGCAGACATTCGACACGTCCCTGTGATATCTCAAGCCTCGACAAGGATTAAAGAGAAGTGGCACAACGGCTGTTTACACCTGTGAAGTGTGAAATCATTCAACATCAGCAGCACTTGTTAGAATTGCAGACATTCGACACGTCCCTGTGATATCTCAAGCCTCGACAAGGATTAAAGAGAAGTGGCACAACGGCCAGTTTACACCTGTGAAGTGTGAAATCATTCAACATCAGCAGCACTTGTTAGAATTGCAGACATTCGACACGTCACGATGGTATATCAAGTCTCGACAAGGATTAAAGAGAAGTGGCACAACGGCCACAGTTCACATCTGTGAAGTGTAAAATCAATCAACATCAGCAGCACTTGTTACAATTGCAGACATTCGACATGTCATTGTGATATCTCAAGTCTCGACAAGGATTAAAGAGAAGTGGCACAACGGCTACTGTTCACATTTGTGAAGTGTAAAATCTTTGAGCATCAGCAGCATTTGTTGCTAATTCGGACATTGGACACGTCTTTGTGATATTTCAAGTCTCGACAAGGATTAAAGCGAAGTGGCAACACGGCCACAGTTCACATCTATGAAGGGTAGTTTCATTCAACATCAGCAGCACTTGTTACAATTGCAGACGTTCGACACGTCACTATGATATTTCAAGCCTCGAATATGATTAAAGAGAAGTGGCACAACGGCCACAGTTGACACCTGTGAAGTGTGAAATCATTCAACATCAGCAGCACTAGTTACAATTGCAGACATTCGACACGTCACAATCATATTTCAAGTCTCGACAAGGATTAAAGTTTAGTGGCCATAACTGCTACAGTTCACATCTATGAAGGGCAATTTAGTTCAACATCAGCAGCAGTTGTTACAATTGCAGCCGTTCAACACGTCACGATATATCAAATTTTGGCAAGGATTAAAGAGAAGTGGCAGAACGGCAACAGTTCACAGCTGTGAAGTGTAAAATTATTCAACATCAGCAGCACTTGTTACAATTGCAGACATTCGACCCGTCAAGATGATATCTGAAGTCTCGACTAGGATTAAAGAGGACTGGTACAACGGCCACAGTTCACATCTGTTAAGTGTAAAATCATTCAACATCAGCAGCACTTTTTACAATTGCAGACATTCGACACGTCAAGATGATATCTCAAGTCTCGACTAGGACAAAAGAGAAGTGGTACAACGGCCACAGCTCACATCTGTCAAGTGTAAAATCATTCAATATCGGCAGCATTTCTAACAATTGAAGACATTCGACACGTCCATGTGAAATCTCAAGTCTCGAATAGGATTTAAGAAAAATGGCAAAACGGCCAGTTCACACCTGTGAAGTGTGAAAGCATTCAACATCAGCAGCACTTGTTACAACTGCAGACAATCGACACGTTACTGTGATCTCAGATCTCGACTAGGATTAAAGAGAAGTGGTACAACGGCCACAGTTTAATCTGTTAAGTGTAAAATCATTCAATATCAGCAGCTTTTGTAACAATTGCAGACATTCGACAAGTCCCTGTGATATCTCAAGTCTCGACAAGGTTTAAAGTGAAGTTGCACAATGGCCACTGTTCACATCTTTGAAGTGTAAAATCACTCAACATCAGCAGCACTTGCTACAATTGCAGACATTCGACACGTCACTGTGATATCTCAAGCCTCGACAAGGATTAAAGAGAAGTGGCACAACGGCCAGTTCACACCTGTGAAGTGTGAAATCATTCAACATCAGGCAGCACTTGTTAGAATTGCAGACATTCGACACGTCCCTGTGATATCTCAAGCCTCGAAAAGGATTAAAGAGAAGTGGCACAACGGCCAGTTCACACCTGTGAAGTGTGAAATCATTCAACATCAGCAGCACTTGTTAGAATTGCACATTCGACACGTCATTGTGATATCTCAAGCCTCGACAAGATTAAAGGGAAGTGGTACAACGGCCACAATTCACATCTGTGAAGTGTACAGTCATTCAACATCAGCAGCACTTGTTACAATTGCAGACATTCGACAGGTCACGATGGTATCTCGGGTCTCGACAAGGATTAAAGAGAAGTGGCACAACGGCCACAGTTCACATCTGTGAAGTGTAAAATCATTCAACATCAGCAGCACTTGTTACAATTGCATACATTCGACCCGTCAAGATGATATCTCATGTCTCGACAAGCATTATACAGATGTAGCAAAACGGCCACAGTTCACATCTGTGAAGGGTAATATCATTCAACATCAGCAGCACTTTTTACAATTGCAGACATTCGACACGTCAAGATGATATCTCAAGTCGCAAGGATTAAAGTGAAGTGGCACAACGGCCACAGTTCACATCTATGAAGGGTAATATCGTTCAACATCAGCAGCACTCGTTACAATTGCAATTAATTTTTTGTATTTTTTTTATTTTTTTTATTTTTTTTTATTTTTTTATTTTTTTTTATTTTTTCTTATTTTTTTTATTTTTTTTAGTTTCTTTATTTTTTATTTTTTTATTTTTTTTATTTTTTTATTATTTTTATTTTTTTATTTTTTATGTTTTTATTTTTTTAATTTTTTTTTATTGTTCACATCTGTGAAGTGTAGTCATTCAACATCAGCAGCACTTGTTACAATTGCAGGCATTCGACATGTCGTTGTGATATCTCAAGTCACGACAAGGATTAAAGAGAAGTGGCACAACGGCCACTGTTCACACCTGTGAAGTGTGAAATCATTCAACATCAGCAGCACTTGTTAGAATTGCAGACATTCGACACGTCACGATGATATATCAAGTCTCGACAAGGATTAAAGAGAAGTGGCACAACGGCCACAGTTCACATCTGTGAAGTGTAAAATCATTCAACATCAGCAGCACTTGTTACAATTGCAGACATTCGACACATCATTGCGATATCTCAAGCCTCGACAAGGATTAAAGAGAAGTGGTACAACGGCCACAATTCACATATGTGAAGTATATAGTCATTCAACAACAGCAGCACTTGTTACAATTGCAGACATTCGACAGGTCACGATGGTATCTCGGGTCTCGACAAGGATTAAAGTGAAGTGGCACAACGGCCACAGTTCACACTTGTGAAGTGTAAAATCATTCATCAGCAGCACTTGTTACAATTGCAGAATTTGGACAGGTCACGATGGTATCTCGGGTCTCGACAAGGATTAAAGAGAAGTGGCACAACGGCCACAGTTCACACCTGTGAAGCGTAAAATCATTCAAAATCAGCAGCACTTGTTACAATTGCAGAATTTGGACAGGTCAAGATGGTATCTCGGGTCTCGACAAGCATTAAAGAGAAGTGGCACAACGGCCACAGTTCACATCTGTGAAGTGTAAAATCATTCACATCAGCAGCACTTGTTACAATTGCAGACATTCGACGAGTAATTGTGATACCTCAAGTCTCGAAAGGATTAAAGTGAAGTGGCACAACGTCCACAGTTCACATCTATGAAGGGTAATATCATTCAACATCAGCAGCACTTGTTAGAATTGCAGACATTCGAGACGTCCCTGTGATATCTCAAGCCTCGACAAGGATTAAAGAAGTGGCACAACGGCCAGTTCACAACTGTGAAGGCTAATATCATTCAAAATCAGCAACACTTGTTACAATTGCATAGATTCTACATGTCATTGTGATATCTCAAGTCACACAAGGATTAAAGAGAAGTGGCACAACGGCCACTGTTCACATCTGTGAACTGTAATATCATTCAACATCAGCAGCACTTGTTGCAATTGCAGACATTCGACACATTATTGTGATATCTCAAGTCTCCACAAGGATTAAAGCGAAGTGGCACAACAGCCACAGTTCACATCTGTGAAGTGTAAAATTATTCAACATCAGCAACACTTGTTACAATTGCAGACATTCGACACGTCACGATGATATCTCAAGTTTCGACAAGGATTAAAGTGAAGTGGTACAATGGCCACAGTTCACATCTATGAAGGGTAATATCGTTCAACATCAGCAGCACTTGTTACGATTGCAGAATTTGGACAGGTCACGATGGTATCTCGGGTCTCGACAAGGATTAAAGAGAAGTGGCACAACGGCCACAGTTCACATCTGTGAAGGGTAATTTCATTCAACATCAGCAGCACTTGTTACAATTGCAGACATTAGACATGTCACGATGATTTTTCAAGTGTCGACAAGGATTAAAGTGAAGTGGCAACACGGCCACAGTTCACATCTATGAAGGGTAATTTCATTCAACATCAGCAGCAGTTGTTACAATTGCAGACATTCGACACGTGACGATGATATCTCAAGTCACAAGGATTAAAGTGAAGTGGCACAACGGCCACAGTTGACATCTATGAAGGGTAATATCATTCATCATCAGCAGCACTTGTTACAATTGCAGACATTCGACACGTCAAGATGATATCTCAAGTCTCGACTAGGATAAACGAGAAGTGGTACAACGGCCACAGTTCCCATCTGTTAAGTGTAAAATCATTCAATATCAGCAGCATCTGTAACAATTGCAGACATTCGACACGTCACTGTGATATCTCAAGTCTCGACAAGGATTAAAGAGAAGTGGCACAACGGCCACTGTTTATATCTGTGAAGTGTAAAATCATTAAACATCAGCAGCACTTGTTACAATTGCAGACATTCGACACGTCCATGTGATATCTCAAGTCTCGAATAGGATTAAAGAAAAATGGCACAACGGCCAGTTCACACCTGTGAAGTGTGAAATCATTCAACATCAGCAGCACTTGTTACAACTGCAGACAATCGACACGTTACTGTGATCTTAGATCTCGACTAGGATTAAAGAGAAGTGGTACAACAGCCACAGTTTACATCTGTTAAGTGTAAAATCATTCAACATCAGCAACACTTGTTACAATTGCAGACATTCGACACGTCCATGTGATATCTTAAGTCTCGACAAGGATTAAAGAGAAGTGGCACAACGGCCACTGTTCACAGCTGTTAAGTGTAAAATCATTCAACATCAGCAGCACTTGTTACAATTGCAGACATTCGACTCGTCATTGTTATATCCCAAGTCTCCACAAGGAGTAAAGAGAAGTGGCACAACGGCCACTGTTCACATCTATGAAGGGTAATATCGTTCAACATCAGCAGCACTTTTAACAATTGCAGAATTTGGACAGGTCACGATGTTATCTCGTGTATCGACAAGCATTAAAGAGAAGTGGCACAACGGCCACAGTTCACATCTGTGAAGTGTAAAATCATTCATCATCAGCAGCACTTGTTACAATTGCAGACATTCGACGAGTAATTGTGATACCTCAAGTCTCGACAAGGATTAAAGAAAAGTAGCACAACGGCCACAGTTCACATCTATGAAGGTTAACATCATTCAACATCAGCAGCACTTGTTACAATTGCAGACATTCGACAAGGTACGATGGTATCTCGGGTCTCGACAAGGATTAAAGAGAAGTGGCACAACGGCCAGTTCACAACTGTGAAGGCTAATATCATTCAACATCAGCAACACTTGTTACAATTGCAGACATTCGACATGTCATTGTGATATCTCAAGTCACGACAAGGATTAAAGAGAAGTGGCACAACGGCCACTGTTCACATCTGTGAACTGTAATATCGTTCAACATCAGCAGCACTTGTTGCAATTGCAGACATTCGACACGTTATTGTGATATCTAAAGTCTCCACAAGGATTAAAGAGATGTGGCACAACAGCCATAGTTCACATCTGTGAAGTGTAATATCATTCAACATCAGCAGCTCTTATGACAATTGCAGACATTCGACACGTCACGATGATATCTCAAGTCTCGACAAGCAATATAGAGAAGTGGCACAACAGCCAAAGTTCACATCTGTGAAGTGTAAAATCATTCAACATCAGCAAGACTTGTTACAATTGCAGACATTCGACACGTCCCTGTGATATCTCAAGCCTCGACAAGGATTAAAGTGAAGTGGCACAACGGCCACAGTGCACATCTGTGAAGTGTAAAATCAATCAACATCAGCAGCACATGTTACAATTGCAGACATTCGACATGTCATTATGATATCTCAAGTCTCGACAAGCATTATAGAGAAGTGGCAAAACGGCCACAGTTCACATCCGTGAACTGTAATATCATTCAACATCAGCAGCACTTGTTACAATTGCAGACATTCGACATGTCATTGTGATATCTCAAGTAAGACAAGGATTAAAGAGAAGTGGCACAACGGCCACTGTTCACATCTGTGAACTGTAATATCATTCAACATCAGCAGCACTTGTTACAATTGCAGACACTCGACACGTTATTGTGATATCTCAAGTCTCGAATAGGATTAATGAGAAGTGGCACAACGGCCACATTTCACACCTGGGAAGTGTGAAATCATTCAACATCAGCAGCACTTGTTACAATTGCAGACATTCGACATGTCACGATGATATCTCAAGTCACAAGGATTAAAGTGAAGTGGCACAACGGCCACAGTTCACATCTATGAAGGGTAATATCATTCATCATCAGCAGCACTTGTTACAATTGCAGACACTCGACACGTCACTGTGATATCTCAAGTCTCGAATATGATTAAAGCGAAGTGGCACAACGGCCACAATTCACATCTGTGAAGTGTACAGTCATTCAACATCAGCAGCACTTGTTACAATTGCAGACATTCGACACGTCACGATGATATATCAAGTTTCGACAAGGATTAAAGAGAAGTGGCACAACGGCCACAGTTCACATCTATGAAGGGTAATATCATTCAACATCAGCAGCACTTGTTACAATTGCAGACATTCGACATGTCATTGTGATATCTCAAGTCTCGGATATGATTAAAGCGAAGTGGCACAGCGGCCACAGTTCGCATCTGTGAAGTGTAAAATCATTCAACATCAGCAGCACTTTTTACAATTGCAGACATTCGACACGTCCCTGTGATATCTCAAGCCTCGACAAGGATTAAAGAGAAGTGGCACAAGGGCCAGTTCACACCTGTGAAGTGTGAAATCATTCAACATCAGCAGCACTTTTTAGAATTGCAGACATTCGACATGTCATTGTGATATCTCAAGTCTCGACAAGCATTATAGACAAGTGGCAAAACGGCCACAGTTCACAACTGTGAAGGCTAATATCATTCATCAGCAGCAGCACTTGTTACAATTGCAGACATTCGACACGTCAAGATGATATCTCATGTCTCGACTAGGATAAAAGAGAAGTGGTACAACGGCCACAGTTCCCATCTGTTAAGTGTAAAGTCATTCAATATCAGCAGCATTTGTAATAATTGCAGACATTCGACACGTCACTGTGATATCTCAAGTCTCGAATAGGATTAAAGAAAAATGGCACAACGGCCAGTTCACACCTGTGAAGTGTGAAATCATTCAACATCAGCAGCACTTGTTACAACTGCAGACAATCGACACGTTACTGTGATCTTAGATCTAGACTAGGATTAAAGAGAAGTGGTACAACGGCCACTGTTCACATCTGTTAAGTGTAAAATCATTCAACATCAGCAGCACTTGTTACAATTGCAGACATTCGACTCGTCATTGTGATATCCCAAGTCTCCACAAGGAGTAAAGAGAAGTGGCACAACGGCCACAGTTCACATCTATGAAGGGTAATATCATTCAACATCAGCAGCACTTGTTAGAATTGCAGACATTCGACACGTCCCTGTGATATCTCAAGCCTCGACAAGGATTAAAGAGAAGTGGCACAACGGCCAGTTCACAACTGTGAAGGCTAATATCATTCAACATCAGCAACACTTGTTACAATTGCAGACATTCGACACGTCCCTGTGATATCTCAAGCCTCGACAAGGATTAAAGAGAAGTGGCACAACGGCCAGTTCACAACTGTGAAGTGCAATATCATTCAACATCAGCAGCACTTGTTGCAATTGCAGACATTCGACACGTTATTGTGATATCTAAAGTCTCCACAAGGATTAAAGAGATGTGGCACAACAGCCATAGTTCACATCTGTGAAGTGTAATATCATTCAACATCAGCAGCACTTGTTACAGTTGCAGACATTCGACACGTTATTGTGATATCCCAAGTCTCCACAAGGACTAAAGAGAAGTGGCACAATGGCCACTGTTCACATCTGTGAAGTTTACAGTCATTCAACATCAGCAGCACTTGTTACAATTCCAGACATTCGACAGGTCACGATGGTATTTCGAGTCTCAACAACAATTAAACAGAAGTGGCACAACGGCCACAGTTCACATCTGAAGTGTGAAATCATTCGACATCAGCAGCACTTGTTACAATTGCAGACATTCGACATGTCACTGTAATATCTCAAGTCTCGACAAGGATTAAAGTGAAGTGGCACAATGGCCACTGTTCACATTTGTGAAGTGTAAAATCATTGAGCATCAGCAGCATTTGTTGCTATTGCAGACATTGGACACGTGTTTGTGATATTTCAAGTCTCGACAAGGATTAAAGAGGAGTGGTACAACGGCCACAGTTCACATCTGTGAAGTGTAAGATCATTCAACATCAGCAGCACTTGTTACAATTGCAGACATTCGACACGTCCCTGTGATATCTCAAGCCTCGACAAGGATTAAAGAGAAGCGGCACAACGGCCAGTTCACACCTGTGAAAGGTGAAATCATTCAACATCAGCAGCACTTGTTAGAATTGCAGACATTCGACACGTCCCTGTGATATCTCAAGCCTCGACAAGGATTAAAGAGAAGTGGCACAACGGCCAGTTCACACCTGTGAAGTGTGAAATCATTCAACATCAGCAGCACTTATTAGAATTGCAGACATTGGACACGTCATTGTGATATCTCAAGCCTCGACAAGGATTAAAGAGAAGTGGTACAACGGCCACAATTCACATCTGTGAAGTGTACAGTCATTCAACATCAGCAGCACTTGTTACAATTGCAGACATTCGACACGTCACGATGATATCTCAAGTCTCGACAAGGATTAAAGAGAAGTGGCACAACGGCCACAGTTCACATCTGTGAAGTGTAAAATCATTCAACATCAGCAGCACTTGTTACAATTGCAGACATTCGACACGTCACGATGGTATCTCGGGTCTCGACAAGGATTAAAGGGAAGTGGCACAACGGCCACATTTCACATCTGTGAAGTGCAATATCATTCAACATCAGCAGCACTTGTTACAATTGCAGACATTCGACACGTCACGATGATATCTCAAGACTCGACAAGGATTAAAGAGAAGTGGCAAAACGGCCACAGTTCACACCTGTGAAGTTTAAAATCATTCAACATCAGCAGCACTTGTTACAATTACAGACATTCCACAGGTCACGATGGTATCTTGAGTCTCCACAAGGATTAAACAGAAGTGGCACAACGGCCACAGTTCACATCTGTGAAGTGTGAAATCATTCAACATCAGCAGCAGTTGTTACAATTGCAGACATTCGACACGTCACGATGATATATCAAATCTCGACAAGGATTAAAGAGAAGTGGCACAAGGGCCAGTTCACACCTGTGAAGTGTGAAATCATTCAACATCAGCAGCACTTGTTAGAATTGCAGACATTCGACACGTCACGATGATATATCAAGTCTCCACAAGGATTAAAGAGAAGTGGCACAACGGCCACAGTTCACATTTGTGAAGGGTACAGTCATTCAACATCAGCAGCACTTGTTACAATTGCAGGCATTCGACAGGTCACGATGGTATCTCGGGTCTCGACAAGGATTAAAGAAAAATGGCACAACGGCCAGTTCACACCTGTGAAGTGTGAAATCATTCAACATCAGCAGCACTTGTTACAACTGCAGACAATCGACACGTTACTGTGATCTCAGATCTCGACTAGGATTAAAGAGAAGTGCACAACGGCCACGGTTCACATCTATGAAGGGTAATATCATTCAACATCAGCAGCACTTGTTAGAATTGCAGACATTCGACACGTCCCTGTGATATCTCAAGCCTCGATAAGGATTAAAGAGAAGCGGCACAACGTCCAGTTCACACCTGTGAAGTGTGAAATCATTCAACATCAGCAGCACTTGAGAAATTGCAGACATTCGACACGTCGTTGTGATATCTCAAGCCTCGACAAGGATTAAAGAGAAGTGGTACAACGGCCACAATTCACATCTGTGAAGTGTACAGTCATTCAACATCAGCAGCACTTGTTAGAATTGCAGACATTCGACACGACATTGTGATATCTCAAGTCTCGACAAGGATTAAAGAGAAGTGGCACAACGGCCACAGTTCACATCTGTGAAGGGTAATATCATTCAACATCAGCAGCACTTGTTACAATTGCAGACATTCGACTCGTCATTGTGATATCTCAAGTTTCGACAAGGATTAAAGTGAAGTGGCACAATGGCCACTGTTCACATTTGTGAAGTGTAAAATCATTGAGCATCAGCAGCATTTGTTGCTATTGCAGACATTGGACACGTGTTTGTGATATTTCAAGTCTCGACAAGGATTAAAGAGGAGTGGTACAACGGCCACAGTTCACATCTGTGAAGAGTAAGATCATTCAACATCAGCAGCACTTATTAGAATTGCAGACATTCGACACGTCCCTGTGATATCTCAAGCCTCGACAAGGATTAAAGAGAAGTGGCACAACGGCCAGTTCACACCTGTGAAGTGTGAAATCATTCAACATCAGCAGCACTTATTAGAATTGCAGACATTCGACACGTCATTGTGATATCTCAAGCCTCGACAAGGATTAAAGAGAAGTGGTACAAGGGCCACAATTCACATCTGTGAAGTGTACAGTCATTCAGCATCAGCAGCACTTGTTACAATTGCAGACATTCGACACGTCATTGTGATATCTCAAGTTTCGACAAGGATTAAAGAGAAGTGGCACAACGGCCTCAGTTCACACCTGTGAAATGTAAAATCATTCAACATCAGCAGCACTTGTTACAATTGCAGAATTTGGACAGGTCACGATGGTATCTCGGGTCACGACAAGAATTAAAGAGAAGTGGCACAACGGCCACAGTTCACATCTATGAAGGGTAATATCATTCAACATCAGCAGCACTTGTTAGAATTGCAGACATTCGACAAGTCACGATGGTATCTCGGGTCTCGACAAGGATTAAAGAGAAGTGGCACAACGGCCACAGTTCACATCTATGAAGGGTAATATCATTCAACATCAGCAGCACTTGTTACAATTGCAGAATTTGGACAGGTCACGATGGTATCTCGGGTCTCGACAAGAATTAAAGAGAAGTGGCACAACGGCCACAGTTCACATCTATGAAGGGTAATATCATTCAACATCAGCAGCACTTGTTAGAATTGCAGACATTCGACAAGTCACGATGGTATCTCGGGTCTCGACAAGGATCAAAGAGAAGTGGCACAACGGCCACAGTTCACATCTATGAAGGGTAATATCATTCAACATCAGCAGCACTTGTTAGAATTGCAGACATTCGACAAGTCACGATGGTATCTCAAGCCTCGACAAGGATTAAAGAGAAGTGGCACAACGGCCACAGTTCACATCTGTGAACTGTAATATCATTCAGTATCAGCAGCACTTGTTGCAATTGCAGACATTCGACAGGTTATTGTGATATCTCAAGTCTCCACAAGGATTAAAGCGAAGTGGCACAACACCCACAGTTCACATCTGTGAAGTGTAATATCATTCAACATCAGCAGCACTTGTTAGAATTGCAGACATTCCACACGTCCCTGTGATATCTCAAGCCTTGACAAGGATTAAAGAGAAGTGGTACAACGGCCACAATTCACATCTGTGAAGTGTACAGTCATTCAACATCAGCAGCACTTGTTACAATTGCAGACATTCGACACGTCACGATGATATCTCAAGTCTCGACAAGGATTAAAGAGAAGTGGCACAACGGCCACAGTTCACATCTGTGAAGGGTAATATCATTCAACATCAGTAGCACTTGTTACAATTACAGACATTCGACTCGTCATTGTGATATCTCAAGTTTCGACAAGGATTAAAGTGAAGTGGCACAATGGCCACAGTTCACATCTATGAAGGGTAATATCGTTCAACATCAGCAGCACTCGTTCCAATTGCAATTAATTTTTTGTATTTTTTTAAAAAATTTTTATTTTTTGTATTTTTATACTTTTTTTTATTTATGTTTTTAATTTATTTTTTTTTATTTTTTTAATTTTTTTATTTTTTTTATTATATTATTTTTTTTATTGTTCACATCTGTGAAGTGTACAGTCATTCAACATCAGCAGCACTTGTTACAATTGCAGACATTCGACACGTCCCTGTGATATCTCAAGTCTCCACAAGGATTAACGAGATGTGGCACTAGAGCCACAGTTCACATCTGTGAAGTGTAATATCATTCAACAACAGCAGCACTTGTTACAATTGCAGACATTCGACTGTCATTGTGATATCTCAAGTCACGACAAGGATTAAAGTAAAGTGGCACAATGGACACTGTTCACATCTGTGAAGTGTACAGTCATTCAGCATCAGCAGCACTTGTTACAATTGCACACATTTGAGAGGTCACGATGGTATCTCGGGTCTCGACAAGGATTAAAGAGAAGTGGCACAACGGCCACAGTTCACACCTGTGAAGTGTAAAATCATTCAACATCAGCAGCACTTGTTACAATTGCAGACATTCGACAAGTCACGATGGTATCTCGGGTCTCGATAAGGATTAAAGAGAAGTGGCACAACGGCCACAGTTCACATGTATGAAGGGTAATATCATTCAACATCAGCAGCACTTGTTAGAATTGCAGACATTCGACACGTGCATGTGATATCTCAAGCCTCGACAAGGATTAAAGAAAAATGGCACAACGGCCAGTTCACACCTGTGAAGTGTGAAATCATTCAACATCAGCAGCACTTGATACAACTGCAGACAATCGACACGTTACTGTGATCTCAGATCTCGACTAGGATTAAAGAGAAGTGGTACAACGGCCACAGTTTACATCTGTGAAGTGTACAGTCATTGAACATCAGCATCACTTGTTAGAATTGCAGACATTCGACACGACATTGTGATATCTCAAGTCTCGACAAGGATTAAAGAGAAGTGGCACAACGGCCACAGTTCACGTCTGTGAAGTGTAAAATCATTATTATCAGCAGCTTTTGTAACAATTGCAGACATTCGACAAGTCACTGTGATATCTGAAGTCACGACAAGGATTAAAGATAAGTGCACAACTGCCACTGTTCACATCTATGAAGGGTAATATCATTCAACATCAGCAGCACTTGTTAGAATTGCAGACATTCGACACGTCCCTGTGATATCTCAAGCCTCGACAAGGATTAAAGAGAAGCGGCACAACGCCCAGTTCACAACTGTGAAGTGTGAAATCATTCAACATCAGCAGCACTTGTTAGAATTGCAGACATTCGACACGTCATTGTGATATCTGAAGCCTCGACAAGGATTAAAGAGAAGTGGTACAACGGCCACAATTCACATCTGTGAAGTGTACAGTCATTCAACATCAGCAGCACTTGTTAGAATTGCAGACATTCGACACGACATTGTGATATCTCAAGTCTCGACAAGGATTAAAGAGAAGTGGCACAACGGCCACAGTTCACATCTGTGAAGTGTAAAATCATTCAACATCAGCAACACTTGTTACTATTGCAGACATTCGACACGTCCCTGTGATATCTCAAGTCCCGACAAGAATTAAAGTGAAGTGGCACAACGGCCACAGTTCACATCTATGAAGGGTAATATCGTTCAACATCAGCAGCACTTGTTACAATTGCAACTAATTTTTTGTATTTTTTTTTAATTTTTTTATTTTTTGTATTTTTTTTAATTTTTTTATTTTTTGTATTTTTTTTATTTTTAATTTTTTTTATTTTTTTTTATTTTTTTTATTTTTTTTATTTTTTTGATGTTTTTATTTTTTTTATTTTTTTTTATTGTTCACATCTGTGAAGTGTACAGTCATTCAACATCAGCAGCACTTGTTACAATTGCAGACATTCGACACGTCCCTGTGATATCTCAAGTCTCCACAAGGATTAACGAGATGTGGCACAACAGCCACAGTTCACATCTGTGAAGTGTAATATCATTAAACATCAGCAGCACTTGTTACAATTGCAGACATTCGACACGTCCATGTGATATCTCAAGTCTCGACAAGGATTAAAGTGAAGTGGCACAACGGCCACAGTTCGCATCTATGAAGGGTAATATCATTCAACATCAGCAGCACTTGTTACAATTGCAGACATTCGACAC